>VZRJ01003252.1:101743-174853 GCA_013397565.1 Ptilonorhynchus violaceus
TTCCCTCCCCCCCCCCCCCCCCCCCCCGAATATCCCAGCCTGCCCTCCTGTTTCACTCCAAATATTTGCACCCAAACCCATCTCGCGGGAAAAAGCCCAATTTAAAATAAAAAGAAAAAAACCCACAAACCCGACAAAAACAAACAGATACGAAAAATAAATAAGGGAAAATATCCCCTTTGAAAGGCTGAATGAAGCGGGGAGCTAAAAAGCCCCATTGAGGAGCGCGGGGCGGATGATAGCTCCCGATTGAGCCCGCGGGAGAAGGAACTCTGTTCAAGCTAATTAGGGCCTTTTAGGACATTCAGCCCGGCGATGCCAGCAGAACGGTGAGGAAAAGAGCCTCCTAATTGGCTTCCTGCTGGGGTGTCAGTCCCAAAGTCTTTATTATCCCTCCCTGCACCTTTTCAACCCTTTTTTCCCTCGCTGGCCCTGGTGAAAGCCTGGGCTGCCCCGGCATCGCTCACCCCGCTGCCTCCCCGGGCTGGTTTGCCCCTAAAAAAGCAGATTTGCCGTGGCTGTGGGGCTGGTTGGGGCCGTGGGGCTGTTGGGGACCCCTCCGTGGCCAGGAGGGTCGGGTGGGAGCAGCCCGGTTCCCCACTGGGACAGCCCGTACCCCTCACCCAAACCGGCCCCAGCAGACGGCTCTGGCTCTCTTGAGGAGCTGTGGAAGTGATGCTGAGTGATAAAGGAGAAGGGAAAAGCTCTTCCCAGCTCCCCTAATCCCTGTTCCCAGGGTATCTCTGCCCTGTTCATCACTCCAGGCGTATCTCCTCCCTGAGACACCTCTTGAGCCTCCCACATCTTCCCAGGCTCTGTTGGAGCCTCAAGCAAATCCCAGTGTGAGATCTCACCCAAACCTCCGACAAATCCCAGTGTGAGATCTCACCCAAACCTCCAGCAAATCCCAGTGTGAGATCTCACCCAAACCTCCAACAAATCCCAGTGTGAGATCTCACCCAAACCTCCAACAAATCCCAGTGTGAGATCTCACCCAAACCTCTGACAAATCCTAGTGTGAGATCTCACCCAAACCTCCAACAAATCCCAGTGTGAGATCTCACCCAAACCTCCAACAAATCCCAGTGTGAGATCTCACCCAAACCTCCAACAAACCCCAGTGTGAGATCTCACCCAAACCTCCAACATCCCTGGGTGAGATCTGACCAGCTGAGCCTTTTTGTCCTGCCTTCCATCCTCCCAACCCCGGGGGCCAACTTGGGTCACGACAGGTCAGATTTTCCTACAATCAAGCAGCTGATTTCTCCCCTTTCCAAACCTGGACAAGCCAGGTGGGGAAATGAAGGGATGCACATCCCCATGTGGGAAAGGTGTTTGTGCCTTATCAGCCAGCAGAGAATCCACCCCCAGGAAAACCCCACAGCTTTATTGTGTGGGGCTCAGCCTCACTCCTGTCCTTAGTAACCCCATATATAACCTGAGGAACCTTCTAGCAGCTTCTCATGGGCCATTAAACCCTTTTATCCAAGGGAAAAGGCATTCCTTGGACTTTTCCAATATCTGATGAACTTCCAGCAGCTCCTACAAGCACGGCCAGATCTCAGCATGGCCTCGCTGGATGGGGACCACAAACCCTGGCAGCTCACCCTTGCCAAGGATGCTCATTATCCATTTTGCCACATGGATAATAAATGGGAATGCAAATAAAACCTTTGCCTCCAAGCCCTCTTCCTTCCCCTGAGCTCACGGGGAGGTCCCAGAGCACAAACCCAGCATGGAGCATCCCTTGGCCTGCTCTGGGATGTCCAGGGATGCGCTGTTAAATGGGAATTTGTTCTGCTCTTGCAAACACTCGCAGGCCATGCTGAGCTGCTGCTGTGAGCGTGTTTGAAGGAGGTACCTCCACTCCTGGATGTTTTCCTGCTGATGGGATGGGAGGATTTTTCCTTGGTGGTTCACACACACGGATATAAATGTGCACATGCATTTGTATATAGATAGATCATTTTTATGTATTCCTGTCTTGGAGGGGAAGGGCTGGCATTGGGTGCACCCTGTCCTGCAGCTCCTCAGAATTCCCTGGTTGTTCCCACATGTGAGGGCTGAGCTTTGAGCCAGGCTCAGCCCGACATTCCATGGAGGGGGGAGATCATTCCCAGCCCCTCCATGTGTTCAGCTGCATTTCTCACCAGCCCTGGCACTCAGCATATGTATTTAACCACCTCTACCTGATTTTTCCAGGTCAGTCCCATTCCTGATGCCCAGCTCATCCCAACAGCGTTGGGTGAAGGAGGGTGATCCTCTGGGAGGGTGGGATTGGAGCAGAACCATCCCTGCCCACCAGCCAGTGGACAATGGCCAAGCCAGGGTGGAGAGAAGCTCCTCCTGGAGTCACCCTGGATATGTCCTGCATGGATCCTGCGTGGACCCACTGGTGACCACACTGGGAATGGACCCACATTAAAAATAACCCCAGGAGCAGAGAGCTGGGGCAGGAGCTTGGGACGTGCCTGCTCCAAGCCACTGCTCCAAGGCAGAGCTGTGGAAGGATTCTCAGAGCCTTGAGTACCAGCAGGGATTCCAGAGTCTCCCGGCTTGTCCCGCCCTTTAAAGTCACCTGGGAATTGCAGGGGGGATGGATCCGGGTGGCAGGGAACTGCTTGCTGCGCATCCCCACAGCAAAGTACAATTTTTAAAAGCTGTGGCACGTCACAGCACAGTGAGAAGAGAGGGGACATGGTGTCATCGTAACCCAGAAGACACTGGAAAACACTTGGAAAATATGAGTCTCTCTGCAGACGCTGAGACAACCCCCACGTCAGGGTCCATAGCGTCCTCGTCCCAATTTCCCGAGTAACACACCGCATTCCTGCTGCTCCAAATCGCTGCCCAGGGCTTCCTCTCCAAACCTGGCAACAACCATTCCCAGAACTGGTCACACCCAGCACCGGCAGGGCCGGGCTGCCTGACCCTGGCTGTGGTTGGGACCCAGCCTGGGCTGGATGGGCGCGGGGACACCCTGGAGGGGATGCTCCTGCCCTGCATCCCTTTGGCACCGCTCCTCCCTGGGACAGGGGACACTCACCATAGTCTTTCTTGCAGTACTTCTTCATGTTGATCTTCAGCTTCCCCTTGGAGGCTTTGCAGTATGAGTCACAATCTGCGCCGAGAGAGGGGGAGGGCAAGAAAACATTAACAAAACAAATTAGCCTTAAAATGAAGAAAGGGCTGGGGGAAGGGGGGGACGGCTCAAAGCTGCAGCCTGCCATGAATAAGCAGCGTGCCTGTGATATCCATCTGCCAGGCCCCGATTGGGTCGTCTAAGGGGGCATTCAGAAAACCCTTCCTTTCTAAAGAAAGCTGCTCACAAAGGATCCCATCCTCCCGCCCGCCTCCCCCAGCCCGGCTTCCCTGGGCCGCCTCTGTCTTCCTGGGAGACCCCGGGGGCCTCCCTTATTGTGCCACCCAGAGCTTTTGAGAGCCACACAAATTCCCCCTGTTCTCCAGCTCCCAACTGGAGCCTGCCCGGAGCCCACAGAGGCCCCATTGTCACCCCTAACCCGGGCCGGTGTCAGCCTTTGGCATTCATTGCCGAGAGATTCGGGCTGGGGTCACCCCGCGACAATGCGGGTCAGAGAGGAAATTAGCGGCCCATGAAGCATTAGCAAAGCCTTTTGGTGTCCACTCTACTGAAGTGTGCAAATAAAATACCCCAGTAGGAACATTTCGTTTCTAATGGGCCCCNTGGTCGGTGCCCCCCGGCCGCTGCCGGAGCACCCCGGCGGCACCGGTGGTGGAGATGTGCCGCCCGTGCCGGCGGCCACGATCGGGGTGGGCTCGGGGATGTGCTGTCCCTGCACGTCCCGTCGCTCCTCAGCACCCACAGGTGACAGAGAGAGGCCCCCAGCACCACCGAATCCCCTCATTCAGGGAAAATGGGACACACGGGACGTCTTGGTGCCGTGACAGGCCTTGGATGTCTCCATCTCTTCCCACTGCACGTTATTTCTCCACAGGCACCGCCGGAGCCCAGGTATGGAACATGCTGGAGTGCCCCAGCAGGGCCCCGGGGGGTTACCGGGAATGTGGGAATGCTGCTGGCATCCCATGGCCAGCACATGCCATGTGCCCGTGTCCTGCCCCAGGCCACTGGGGCACTGCCAGGTCACAACAACCCCCGCACTGTCCAGTTCCACAACATGAAACCCTGGGGGAGAAGCTGCCCAGAGACCCCTTCCTTGTCCCCTTTGTCATGGCCGTGTCACACTCCAGGCTGGCACCTGCCACAGCCTCAGCAGGGTTGAGGCCCCATTGCTCGTGTGCTGCAACAGCCCTTGCCAGAGTCACCGAACCACAGAATATCCCAAGCTGGAAGGGACCCACAGGGATCACCCAGTGCAGCTCCTGGCCCTGCACAGACACCCCAACAATCCCACCCTGTGCATCCCTGGGAGCGTTGTCCAAACGCTCCTGGAGCTCTGGCAGCCGGGACCATTCTCTGGGGAGCCTGGTCAGTGCCCACCACCCTCTGGGGAAGAACCTTTCCCTGATATCCAGCCGTTCCCTGGGTGCTGTCCCTGTCCCAGGGAGCAGAGATCAGTGCCTGTCCCTCCTCTTCCCCTCACGAGAAGCTGGAACTGCAACAAGGGTCCCCTCCATCTCCTCCAGGCTGAACAAGTGCTCTCAGCCACTCCTCACATGGCTTGTCAAGGCCCTTCACCACCTTTGTGTCCCTCCTTTGGACACTCTCATAGTTTAATATCTTTCTTATATTGCAGTGACCAAAATGTCACACAATATTCGAGGTGAGGCCGCCCCAGCCCAGAGCAGAGCGGGACGATCCCTCCCTGGCCCGGCCGGCCATGCTGGACCTGCTGTCCCCAGGACAGGGATGTCCCTCCTGCTCCAGGGCACTGCTGGCTCAGATCCAGCTGGCCATAGGGCAGACCCTAACCCTAACCAATCACCAAAATCTGTGATTTGAAATGGGGTCCCTTCCTCCTGCAAGAGCCCCAGCTGAGCTCTGTGCCCAGCTACAACCCAGCCAGAGCCCCTCAAAACCCTGACGACCCAGGGCTTCCAGCCACTAATGCCTCCCATTTGTTTTTCTCATCTAACGTGAATCTGAACATGAAGTAAAACTTGAAATGCACTGAGAAAGGGGTGAATATTCCATAAAAACTGTAGCTCAGCTGATGGAGACTGGCTAGCAAAGTCCCAGCCGTGCCTACGTGGCAGGATGCCACCACGCAGAGGGACGTGGCTGCCTGGTGTCACCAAGATCAGGGAACAGAAATATTCCTGCTCCAGTGCACTGGTAAGGTGCTCCTGGCCATAAACATTGAAGGAAAAGTCTATGAGGGAACTAAATGTGCGTGCAGTGACCTAAGAGCTCACAGAAGCTTCCCCTCGGGTGGAGCAGGGAGTGACAAGGGACAGAGAGGCCATCGGCTTCTGCTCAAGCTCAGGCTGGTGATGTACTCAGGACACCAATGAGGTTGTGACAAACACGGTGATGGTTCCTCCCTACAGAAACCCTGGAGCTCTGTAGATATTCCCCACTGCTGTCACACCTCAGTCCCCGAGCAGCAAGAGAGGGTGACACAAGGGCAGGTGGGCAGGGAACAATGGAGAGGGAAAAGCTTGGAAGCTCTGGCTGCACATCCCTCCTGCCCCAGCCAAATGTGGGACATGCTGGCCGGCAGCTGGCCCTGAGCCCCAGTGGGGTGGGCAGCAGCTCCCACCTGCACATTCATGGCTCAACCCCACCAGCCAGGCTGGCAGAGCCCACCTGGAGCAGATCCTCCTCCAGCTCCGCTGGGATCCAGTCCAAGAAACAGCAATTGGATAGAAACCATCTGGACTGCAGTCCAGAACCCTCACAAGAACAACCCCAAGTCACCTCAGCAGCCTCTCCCCACAGAGACATCCCTGACCACATCTGAGCTTCCCAATCCCTGTGCCAGTGCCATAATAATAATAATAATAATTCCACTCTGCCTGAGATTACAGACTGCTGGAAACCCATCCCGGGGCTGTTTGCCAGCCAGGGAGCCTGTGGGGCCATGGGACAGCACTCAGCTGCCCCCCACACCCTGCAGGACAGCACCCTATGCCCACAGCACCCACAGCCTCTGCTCTCGGGGTGACACCCTGCGGCTCCAGACACCCAGCTACAGCTGGGCTACAGCTACAGCAGGGCTGACCCTGCTTTGCCTAAACACAACCCTGTCCTGCCTCCTCCTCGTCTTGCTCCTTCCCCAGCCCCGCGGGCTGTGCCGCAGCCTCAGCTGGTTCGCATCGAGCTGCTTTGGCCGGAGGCAGCGGGCGTAAATCACCGCGGGCCACCAGAGGCCAGCGCCGGTTGCCGCGGGTGGGGGCTTTGCCCCGGATCGTTTCCTTTGTCTCCCTCATGGAGAGCTCTTCTGCCTCCTGGGGGACTCGGAGGTCCTGCGGGGCCTCTTTGGGAGGGCAAATGAGATTTCTCCGAGCCAAGCATTGAGCTGCGTTGGCCGGGAAGCAGCGCTGTGTGTGTGGGGTGATGCTGCGGGATCCCTCTGGCACAGGGATACCGAGGGAGGGGATGCCGCGGGGTGTTCTGTCAGTGCTGCCAGGGACAGACCCTGCTCCCCTCACCAAGTGACACTTCAGCACTCTGGGCTCTGGGGAAGCTCTGCTGAGCTGCTGCTCCCCGATGGGAAGCAATGGTGGAGCTGGGAGAGGGATGGGAGGAAGGATCAGCCGGGGGAAAGGGGAGGAGAGGATGGATGTGGAGCTATTTCAGCGACAGGAGACACAGATGATGTGAGACTCTTGCAGAATTTGTCCCCAAGTGTTCATGTGACAAACCTCTGGAGTCCCAAGATCTGTGTTGCTTGGCTGTGCCGGAGGCTCCTTGTCCTGCAAGTCCCTCTCACCCCTGTCCATGAGGCTGCCCAGGATCACTGGGATAACCTGGCCGTGCAATGTGATGCCAGAGCCCAGCCAAAAACCGGGCTGAGAACTGGGGAACAGCCTGGTACCCGAAGCACGGGGTGCTCAGTGCGCAGCTCCTGTCCCGTAGGTCCTGCAGGGGCGATGAGGGGGCACCAGGAGGGGTGGATGGGGTCACCCCCAGCTCTCTGTCCTGTACAAATGTCCCCTGCACACGGAGGGGCTCACAAGGGGTGGGGCTCACCCTGCTGCTGTCCTGCCCTGTCCTCCTGGTCCTGGGCAGGGCTTGTCTGTCCCCAACCCACCAGAACCCTCCGTGAGCCCCTCTCATCCTGCGTCCAACCCCCCTGGCTCCAGCACCACGGTGCAGGAGAAACCCATGGAGATCCCCAAGCCCCCTCCTCCCCTACTCCCGGCCCTTCCCTCCCCGAGTTTGCTCAGCTGCACAAATATCCCAGCGCAAATCCCCGCTGCAGAGACACAACCCCAAAGCACAACCAGCCCTTAGCGCTTTCTTTTTTTCCCGGAGTTTTCCACAACCAGCCCCGCATCCTGCCTCGGGGACATCCTGCTCCTCCCCGCCGGCTGCCGGGAGCCACCGGCCCGGGGGAAAGCACAAACTCCCCGCGCTTCCCGGAGGAGCAGAGCGGGAGGGGATCGGGAAGAGGCGGCTGCTTGCTCACAGAGGGAGCAGGTGGAGGGCGGCTGGTTCGTGTCGGTGGCAGCTCAGTAAAACGTGTCAGCACAGCCTTCAGCAGCTTTGCAGCTCAGCCCATCCCCTTGATAGAATTAATTCTCTGGCTGGGCAAAGACTTTTCACAGCTAAACACCTTCTTTGTTTTGCTTAATTTTTTTTTTTCTTTGCAAAAAAAAAGTGAATTTTTTTCCTTCCTAAACGTGTTCGTTTTGGGGGTTGCCTGAACGCGGCTGGGGTTGCTGGGAGGAGGCTGAGAGCTGTGGGGTGCTGAGTGGTCATCCCATGATTTGTGAGGGAATCCCGCTCGTCCCGGAGTGCTGATGCTCCCGGGGCAGGGCAGGATGGGGGTGCTGAGTGTGGTTCCCGGGAAGAGCCTGCCCGAGGCGCCTCTTGCTGCGCTTGCAGTTCCAAAATCAGCTTTGAGCCTCAGCGAAAGCCACATGTCGGGAACGGAAATTAAAGGCCCCTTGATTCTGACATGATAGAGCGATTAAAGCCACATTTCTTGGCCTGGGTACCTAACTCGAAATGCAGATATAAGGCTTAAATCCCCAAGGGGATTCAGATTTCTAATCCCAATTTATGCAGCTAAATTCCTATTGATTTCCCCCAGGTAAGGCCCTAAATGCCTTTGCGGGCTGCGATCCAAAGGGGAGGTGTTGTGGCTTAGGAGGGGAGCCCCAGCCTTGACAGTCTGACCTCAGCAGTTCGGGGCCAGGGGCATTTTCCTGCCTTCCCTCCCCAGGGGTTGTGCTTCCTCCTGGGGCCCTGTGGGTGGGGGCCTGGGGGTCTCCATCTCCTGTTGTAGCTGGGTGGGATTTGCAACCAGACCAAGGCACTAAATGAAGGTGCAGGTCCAAATATCGAGGCCTAAATCCACGATTCCATCACCGGAGAGAGCAGGACGGAGAAAATGGGAGCGGGGTCTGCCTGGGGTCCCAGGCACGCCCAGAGGGGGCCAGAGCAGATCAGTGGGGCTGGTTTGATTCTCTCTAATGCAAGGGTAGGCTGTGTCTGTGCCCAGACCCTCCTGCTCTCAACCACAGCCCCGGGCTGGCTCCCTGAGCCCATCCAACAACCAGGAAACGATTCCAGGTGCTCCCAAGAAGTGCTGCAGCCCGGAGTCCTGTGGGATGTGCAGGACATGGTGTACAGCTGCCCACAGCTCCACAGAGCTTCCTGCTGCCCCATCCCCATGGGACGGAGAGCTCCTCCAGGCTGCTCAGACTCTGGAAATACATTTCCAGCCCCTTTTGCCACCCCACATCCTCAGCTCGTGGCTGGGGGCATGGAGGAAGAGCACACGGATCAAAAGGGGGGTGCATGGGGGGAGTGAGCCCTTGGGGAGGGCAGGGGCAGCAACAGTGGGCTCGGGGGCTGAGGGTGGGCTCAGGGCTGGGTGCTCAGTGTGCTCCAGCTGGGCATGAGGACGTTTCTGTGAGCTATCCCAAAGCATCCCAAAGGCGGTTGGAAGCCACAGTCCCAGGCAACACGGGATAAAATGCAATCCAGCACTGCCAGCACTGGGACAGGAGAGGATGACCCTGGGCCAGGTTGGCCTGTAGAAGTTATAGCAGGGATGCCTTTGGCTCTCAGACCTCTGGAGATTTCCCCAGATGACCATGAATTCCTGTTTCGCTTCCCACAGCACCGAAGCTGCCCCTTGCTTCCATCCCGAAGAATTATTTTAACATCTCCTCCATCAGTCCCAGGGCACGACTGTTAGACTCATTTGGAGAGCTCCAGCTCTGCTTGCTCCAAACTTCTGGCTCTTGGCCTGTGCTGACCACTTGTCCTGAGGGAGGGGATGCTCTGGAGTAGCCCTCTGCTTTCCCAAGGAGCATGGATGGGATCACCCCTGTGGGACAAGCAGCAGGGACTGCAGTGCCTGGCTCACAGAGCACACTGAGGTGACTGTGAGGGATCAAAGCTGTAATTTAATTTGGGCTGGACTCCAGTGGGAGTCTTTGTCTCAGAGCTGGCTGCTTTAATATAAAGAAGCTTTAATAAAATAGCAAACTTAAGGCAGACAATCCTTCCCAGGTTATTCATTGTAGCAGTGGGATCGCTTTTCCTGTGCTTTGCTGCACCCTGGTCCAGCCATTGAATGGAGCAGGGGCTCTGTTATCACTAAATTGGCTCTGTTATCACTAAATTGGCTCCTCTCCCCTCTCCTGGCCGTGACCCAGCTGTTGTGCACGCTGCCCTCTGCAATTATCATGTGAAAATTCGTGCCCTTCATCCCGGGCCAGCTGCAGTGTGGTCTTGGCCATCCCTCCAGCACGGCCAGGGGCTGGAATAGGGATACACATCCCTTCCAAGCCTTGGAACTGGGATCAGCTGCGGCTGGGCTGCTCAAGTCGTGTGTGTTGGCTATCTACAGGATGGTCTCCACGTTTGGAATCCCTGTCCCCTTCCTCAGCCTGGGGACAGGGATTCCAAGGGCCTGGATCTGCTCACTGAGGGTCTGTGCCCAGCCCTGGTGCCCAGCAAGTCTCTGGCACTGGGTTGTATTTAACCCGTGAGACTTTGGTGCCCATCCTCGGTCACCTCCCAGCTGGGAGCAGCATTCCCAGGAGCTGGCAGGGATTTGTCCCATCGGCTGAGACCCAGCCTCGGAGGGGGTGTGTGACCAGTCTGGAAAGGCAGAGGCACCTGCTTGGGCACCAGAGCAAATTCTGGTCTCCAGAGAGGGCTGAGGAGCCCTTGGCACCAGCTCGGGAGTGTGGAGGGCACCGAGGCCAGCCCTGCCCTGTGCCTGGCACAACCACCACGGCCCTGAGCTGTGCCACACCCCGGGGGGCAGGGAAACTGCGAGGAGTTATTTCCACTCTCTTTTTTTCCCTTTGTTTTGGTGCTCTGCAGATCCTAACCCGGGACCCTACTGAAACCCCTGGCAATGGATACACAAAACCTTTCCTGCAGGATGCCACAACTCCTCGGGATCACCTGGCAGGAACATCCTGAGCCCTTCCCGGAGAGTGTTCCAAACATCCCGAGGCAGCAGCCAGGCTGCTCCGTGCCCAAACCGGGAACTTGCCGCCTGTGCTGGGGTAAAAGATTCCTGGAGCTCCCGACCAGGCAGCCCCGCCGAGGGAGAGCCGGGAGCGCAGCATCCCAGCGGATCGCTGCCATTAACCTCTCCCTTGGAACAAGAAGGTGCAAATGAGCCCACAGTAGCCTCCTTTCTTCTGGCTGAGCAAGATTGATTGAAAAACAAATTGGCGCAAATAAAGCATGTAATTAGATTAAAGCCTCTCGCCTGGAGCGGCTGGAAAGCGGCAGCCAGGGATTCACGGGAGCCCGCAGCCCCTTCCCACCTCCGCAGGCCCCAGCGCGGCTGGGGGGCCACCGGCCCCAGGGCTCCGGCAGGACCCCCAGCACCTGCAGGATGTGACCAGGCTGTCCCCACCACCTCGGGGGAACGGCCACTCCAATTCCAGCTGTGGCCCAGCAGCATCCCAACAGCTGGGTCCAGGCAAGGTTTGGGTGCCTTTGGTCCATCCCTGGTCCTGGTGTTCAGAGGGGAACCACCCCCAGACACCGCCCCAGCCCCGCTGCAGCTCGGGGTGAGTTTGCTCCCTGCCTCCCGAGCTGCCTGGTGCCAGTTTGGGGATGGGAAGGCGTGTCCTGGGGGATTTTTGGTGTTTCGGGACAGGGGTGCCCAGAGCGGCTCATTAGCAGCATCCCAATTTTCCCAGGTCTAAAGGGAAAATGTGTAAATGAGCACCGTGGCTGGTGGTGGCACAGTGGGGACAGCCCAGCCGTGCCAGACACCCACTGGAAAACACTGCACTGGGAAACTCCGCACTGGGAAACACCGCACTGGGAAACACTGCACTGGGAAACTCCACACCGACATGGAGCTTTACAGCTCACTCACCCCCAGCTCTGCCCCCTCCTCTCCCCTCTCCCAGCAGCAGCCAGGGCTGGCACATTTTCTACCCCTTCCCACGGGATCCAACCCAGCGCTGAGCCCCAGGACACGCACGGGACAGGGGGTGCAGATCCAGGGGTTCCGCTCTCCGCATCCCCAGGACCCAGCTCTGCCAAGAGCCACTGCCAGCGGGATGAAATACATTCCCAGGAAACCATCTGTCCTCGGGAGAGCCGAGCACCCCATAAATTCCTGCCTGACAGCAGCTCCCAGCCAAGTGGGAAAATCACACTTTCTGTTCCGGGGGAGATGCAGACACAGGGAGCTGGCGCTGGGGACAAGAGCTTTGATTCTCCAAGGGGAATCGGCACCTGGAAATGTCCCAGGATGGGGACAGGATCGGTTCATTTCACTTCAAACTCATCATCATTCCTTTTCAGATGGGTTTGATGCTGAGCTCACCAGTCCTTGCTCTGAAGATCGAGGCTGGGCTGGGGTGCCCAGGGCTGTGCAAACCCAGGTCCCCGCAGGGATATGGGGATGGAGGGATGTGGGATGGAGGAATGGAGAGGTGAAGGGATGAAGGGTTGCAGGAATGGAGGGATATGGAGGTGAAAGAATAGGGGCTTGGAAGAATGGAGGGATTTGGGGGTGAGGGGATGCAGGGATGGAGCAACGGAGGGATGTGAGGATAAAGGGTTGCAGGGATGAAGGGATATCGGGATGAAATAATCAGGCAATGGAGGAATGGAGGGATTTGGGGGTGGAGGAAATCGGGTGCAGGGACGTGGGGATGGAGAATGGAAACATTTAGGGGTGGAGGGACTTGGGTTCAGCAATGTGGGGATGGAGGGATGGAAGGCTTTGGGGGTGGAAGGGTGCAGGGATGGAGGAATGAATGGCTGTGGGGCTGCAGGAAGCCCTGCACTGGGGTGATAAGAGCACGGTGCAGTTGTGCAGGAAGCTTATCTGCATTTCAGCACTTTTGGGGGGGTTTGTTTTAGGGTTTTTTCCCCCAGACTTTCTGAGCTCTTTCGAAGTGACCAGAATTTCCTCACTGGAAGCCCCTCACCCCTATTGTGCTCCCGGCCATTCACTGGGGATCACCATGAGAAACCTCCTTTCAGAGGGAGCTGGATGCTGCTGATCAATCAGTCAATCAATCATGCAGTCAATCCATCACCTCCCTTACAGCTGAGACAAGGCAGAGAATACCCAGGCAGGGCTGAATGGATTCCTCCTTTGGATGGCCACAAAGCTGGAGACCCCCAGGCTGAGCCCAGATTTACCCTAGGGTGAATGAAACGATGATTTCTCCTCCCGCCTGCACCGCAGGCAGCCCTTAATTCCCAGGCTGTGGGATGCTCCCAGCTTTCCAGAGGGGCTGACACTCACTGGTAGTGCTTCCTTGGAGCCAAGGGCTGTGGCTTTTCTCTCTACCGCTGCAAAGTCCCCCCACGCCTGGATTTGGGAGCATCCTCCCCAAGAATGCAAGGGATTTAATCCATGCCCAACCTGAGCCTGGGGAGGTTTGGCTGGGGTGATGCAGGTGCTGGTGGCACCACACCCAAGGGACTCTTTTTGCTCCTTGTCTGTCTCTGGAAGTGGCTGTGAGCCTGTGGCCACCCCCTGAAATCTGCATTTTGCCCTTCTGCTGAGGGCAGAGGGGCCCATTCCTGCTGCTCACCTTGGGATTATCCCAGGAGTGATGGTGTGTGCCTGGGAGCAGAGGGTGGCCTTGCACCACCTCAGTCTCGCCATGGGCAGGCAAAATTTAAAGCTTTTGACATTCAGACAAAGAAAAATAACCCTTTTTTGGGGCAGGAATACCCTGGATACCAGCAAATGATGCTGGAACAGGAGTTCCAGCTCATCAGGGAGGACGCTTTTCCCCATTCCCAGCTCTTGGGGGAGGATTCTGGCTAAAACTCGGATACCACTGGGGCTCCTCTGCACTCTGGGAAAGCTGCAACCTGCAGCCAAAGCTGCTCCAGGTCTGTGCACGTTGGAGGAGCCCCAGGGATCACTCAGAGCTGGCTTTTCCCCTTTCCTGCATTTACATCCAATCTCTCCTTCACCAGCCAGGAACAAAAGGGCCCAGGCAACACCTTGAGCCCAAATGGCATTTGGAAGGTCCAGCCCCGGGTTTGGAACGGCAGAGTCTGATTTCCAGGGGAAAACCATGTGGAGTTGCACCAATCCAATCACCTGGTTTCATTTAAACCCCCTGGCTGAAATCATCCACCTCAGATAATCATTGCCGAGAAAATCTGGATATGATTCAGATAAGACAAGCACTGACTGGCAGGTTTGTAAACCTTTACCCCCCACTGTTATTTTTGTTTGCCTTTTCCCTGTGGTCTCTTCTCTCTGAGAGGGACCAGAAAAGGACCAGAAAAGGCTCCTCTTCCCTGGCAGCAAAAATGAGGAGCAGCCCCTCCAGTCTCCGGGCATGGGAAAGCATGGATGCATTTCATCTAAACAATTCAGGTTTGGACTGTTTTCCCAAATTGATTGGGACCTCTGAGAGCTAAGCAGAGGCAGGCAGGACCCCCCACGCCAGAGCTGACATTGTCCCACCCCGTGTAGCAAGGCCAGCTCTGGCCCATTGTTTTGTGGTTCAGGTTGGACCTTTCTGTCCCACGTGGCCATGAGCAAAGGAGATAAAGCAGCACCTCTCCCAGCACTGGCTGCACTCAAAGTCTCCCACTTATCGCTTTTTCCATCTCTTTTCCAAACCTTTTTGCTCCCATAGCTTGGGAGCTCTGGCTTGCAGATGTTCTGAATTCAGGATTTGTCAGAAAACCCCGCAGATGTCAGCAGGGTGGTGGTGGGGGCTGAGGGATGCCAAGGAGAGGCACCATCGGATGCTCCTTGTCAAGAAGGGGTTAAATATGGAGGGTTCAAATTCCTTGGACAAAATGGTGCTTAGAAGTCCAACAAAATCCCTGTGAGAAGAATCAGGATGGGACACCAGACCCTTCGGATCGCTCAGCTCGGCTCAGCCTTCACTGGACTTTCAGAGGGACGTGGCACAAATGGCTCCTGGAGGGATGGATTGGTCACCCCTCCGGGCAGGGAGCAGGGAGATCCAGCCCTGCAGGGACACAGGGATCCAGGAGATGCTGTCAAGTCATTTCTCATCTCTCCCAGACCATGGATAACCCTCTTCCAGCCTCCAGCCAGGGCTCCTCAGCTGAAGGGAGGCTTCTAACCCCACTGGGATACTCTCAGCTATCGGCTTTATGCAAACTTGTTTGGGCTTGGGCAGATCCCTCAACAGCCCCTCTCCCATGGCAAGGATGCAGATCTGTGGGACTCACTCCTTATCCAAAGGGGCTGTGTCTGCCAGGGTCTGTGGGAGCTTGGGATCAGAGGCTGCAGCCTTGCCAGCAGCACCAGGGAGAGAAGGACCCTCTGGAGAAAGGCTGGGAAGTGCTGCAGTGCCCTACCCAAAGCCTTGGTCACAGGTGAGAGGCACCTCGTGCCCGACACCCCTCTGATCCCTGCAGCTCTGAGCTTGCTTTGGAGTTGAAATCCTGCCTGTGGAGCTGATTCACCTCCGTGCTGGGATCAACCCACAGCATCCCTGACCCAGGGAGCAGAGCGGTGCCGCTCAGGAGGTTCCTTTCCCCTTCGACCAAGGCTTTGGGTATGGGACTGCCACGGGATGAGCCTGGGCTTGGGGCTCAATCCAAGATGATATCCATCGTTTTTAGTCCAAACTCCTTGATTTAGGAACCCTCCTACACTGCTGAGACAAAAGCAAACAGCTTGGACACCTCGTGTCCTTCACAGCAGCGGCTCAAATACCCCGGGAACCACCAGGACAGGACGAGCCAACCTTTCCCGGGAGCCCCTGGCTCTTGCTGTCATCCCTGCTCAGACCCACCCAACCGGGGGAACTGGGGACAGGGGGGTCCCTCGGTGACACGGGGGGGGCAGTGGTGGTGGAGATGTCATTGATGCCTCGTGTTTCACTCAAGGACAAGGGGAGGGAATGGGGGGACACAGACCCCGGGATGTGCCAGAGCTTTCTGGGGACCATGCCCTGTATTGCAGCTGCCACCAATCCGGTGATCCCAGTCCAGCAGGGCCATGCTGCTGACCCCATGCTGCTGACCCCATGCTGCTGACCCCATGCTGCTGTCCCCATGCTGCTGTCCCCAGGCTGCTGTCCCCATGCTGCTGTCCCCATGCTGCTGACCCCATGCTGCTGTCCCCAGGCTGCTGTCCCCACGCTGCTGTCCCCAGGCTGCAGCCACTGCAGCTGCAGCACATCCTGCTCTGAACTAAGGTGCTTCCCCTGCTCTCAGTGGCACTGAGACACCTCTGCACACACTTGGTCCCCAAAATGCCACGAACCACAGGTCCCACCCCGAGGACCCAGAGATACATTGCAGTGACTCACACAGGTCACACCAGCAGCTCAGATTCCTTGGCACAAGAAATACATGGATCTAGGCAAAGAGCAGGGATGCTCCTATGCAGCAGTGAGCAATTACCGAGTGGTTTTTCCCTCTTGGAGGATTTTTGGTTCTCCAGCCCTTCTCCATCAGAAAAACTCGGCGGAGCTGTTCTCTCAGCCTCTTGAGAAGGCAACCATGAAACTTTAATGCTCTTGAGTCCTCGCCTCTTTTCCATGGAGTGTTGGCTCCACACTGGGTGGAACCCCACACTGGATTGAACACGGGGTAACCCCCCTGTGCTCACAGATTTAGCACATCTGGGAACATCTCCCTGCACCTTCCCCACGCTCCCATGTGCTCCAAGGAACACCAATCTCTCAGGATGCCTCACACTTGTTTCAAACACATCTGGACATAAAAGGAAACCCCTTGTCCCAGTACAAGCAGCAGAATTGATGCATTTAGTGCAATTGAACTCGAGGGAGATGATTGTTGAAGGGACGTTTAGCACTGAGATGCTCCAGAAGGAGACCCAACGTACCTGCGGGCTCCTCCGTGCTGCTGGCGGCCGTGGTGGGCGGAGCGGCCGGGATCTCTGCAGGACAGGGACAGAGAGGAGAGAGAAGGAGCAGGGATTATTCCACACCCCAAAGAGCCTGATCGCTGCACACACGACACGGTCCCTTCCCACCCATGCCCACCAGCAAGGAGGGGTTCCCAGCTGTGTCCTCCAGCAAGAGCCCCAGGAACCAGCACAGCAGGACCAGACCTACTGGGGACAGGGCCTCCCTAGAGGGTGTGGGAAAGGGGTTTTTTAACAAAAATGTTGGCTTGTGGCTGCGTGCTGCACTGTGCCCAGCCCCTGGGGGAATGGGAGCGCTGCTGTGTCTCCCTGTCCATGGGTTGTCCCCTCCAGCTGCTCCTCCATCCACTCCCCTGGTGTGAGTGCAGGTAAAGCATCTCTGCTGGGATGCAAAGTTCCCTGCCACATTTAAAAGAAACACAGCCATATCTGGTGCCAACTCCCTGCTCCCTGGCTTTGATTTGGGGCCAGCTTTGCGTGGCTGAAACCACACAATGCTCTGGATATTCATTCCCCAGCCTGGCTGTGTTTGTTGGTGTTGAAAGGATGGACTGAGGACGGAGGGAGTTACATGGTCCCAGCTTTCACCACGGACATCCTTCCTGCATTTGGGGCACAGTGCTGCAATTTCTGTGCATTCCTGGGAATCCTGGCGGGGGAACACCCCACCAGTCCAGTTTGAAAGTGGAATTTAGGTGTGAGCTGGGGGTGGGCATCTGCCTCTTGCTGCTCGTGCTCTCTGGAACACAGCTGGCCACAAAGACAGGGTTTGCTGGGCTGTGTCTGCATTGTGGTGACAGCCCAGACAGCAATTAGGTGATTTTTGGAGTCCTCCCCCCTCGTGCAATTAAACACAGCACAAGACATGGTGTTTGGCCAGGCAGCACGTGGCAGCCAGCACAGCCAGCACAAAGCTGGGGCTGGATGGGTGCTCATGCCTGGCCTGAGACAGACCCCATGGGGGTCTTGCTCGTTCCCCCAAGGTGCTTTTTTCATGGCTCTAAGCTCTGGGACAAGGGAATTACAAGCAGTGGTAAATCAGAGAGTGGCTGTGCCCCGGCAGGGAGGGTGGCAGCCCCTGGCTGGGGACAGTGTGCCAGGGCCCTTCCAGAGCAGCGTGGGCAGGGACGGAGCCCTCCACACGTATCAAAGATGTGGGATCTACATCCCCTCCCACGCCTCGGATATGCTGACTGGCATTTTTCAAGGATGAAAATGTGCCGGTTTGGGTTTTTCTGGGATGAGAGAATTGTGAGTCGCTCATATCCTCGCTTTAATTGCTTCCACGTCATCCGGGCAGATCCAACTCCCAACGGCTGCACAGAGCCTTGATGGCCTGCTTTGGGAAGCATTTGAGCAGAAGCTTTGGCCCCTGGGCAAGGATGTTTTGCAGTGACACCCAAGGAAGGGGCTCCCGTGGGTGGCAGGGCCAGGCAGGGCAGCCCCGCCGGGCTCGCGCCAGCCTCGAGCTGGGCCGGCAGCTCCAAACCCCGGCTGGGCCATGTTGAAATCCTGGCTCTGTCTTTATTTAGTGCCGTGAATCCCCAGGGAGCTGATGCAAGGAACAGTTTACTCTCTGATTTGCCCTGGCCCTGGGGAATGATTCATGATAAACCTTTGGCCATACTTGCAGCAAAGCAGACTGAAGCCACGGCTGGAGATCTTGGGGACACAAGCAACTGGCTTGGGCTCCTGCTGTCCCATTGCAACACGGGGAAAAACGAATCTCAAGTGACCAAAAACCACCCTGGAATGTGTGTTTTCTTCAGCAGGAGAAGGTGGAGAAAGGGTCTCTGCCCCAGAATTTGGCAATGGCCATGCTGAGAGGCAGATGCTGTGGGGGGACAGTGTGGGAGCAGACTGTGGTTCCCAAAAAAGACTTGATTCTTTCAACCTCATTTGCCCTTTTCCCCCTTTTAGCAGCAGGGAATCACCCTCAAAGGGAGCAGTTTCTCCTGCCCATCCCATCCCATCCCATCCCATCCCATCCCATCCCATCCCATCCCATCCCATCCCATCCCATCCCAGGCACACTAATTTTGATGCTTCATTTCGTCAGGGTGGGTGGAGATGTCACACAGGGGGGGCACAGTGAGAGCCCAGCAGGGGCTGAGCGAGGATCTGGGTGTTTGCAGAGCAGATGCTGCAGCAGAGGCACTTTGGGAGCTGTACCTGGTGCTTGCTGCTGTTGTTTTAAGAGCAGAGGGTGAGAGCAGCCTTGGGAAGGCAAATGGAAAAGCAAACCCAAGGAAGCAAAGGGTAAAACCACCCGTGTTTCTGGGAGGGTTTTGTGAGTGCAAGATCTCCTTTAGCAATCCAGGTGTTATCAGCTGTGGTGGCAACTCCATCCAACGAGCAGCTCCTCTGACTGGAGCTTTGTGCCAGTGCAGCACCGATTTTGGAAGGAAAAACCTGTATCTACCTCAGCATCCAGACCCAACGTGGCACCCCAGTGTAAATGTGCTTTTGGGACACCTTTGCTCCGTGAGGCAAAATCAAATCACGAGCAAACTGGGCTGTGATACACTCACACAACCACCCGGCAAGGCAGGTGAGCTGCTCGGAAGCTGCTGCTGGATTTTGGATGACGTCCCCTCCTGTGGGCAGTGTGGAGGACAGGGCTACCCAGGCAGCTCTGCCCCCATAGCACTGGGGGGGTTAAGCAGCCCCCCCCCAGCCTGGACAGTGGCTCCTGCAGGATTTTAAGGGTTAAAATCTCATCTCCAGACGCGGAAAGAAGAAGATCCACCTACTTATGCAGGGGGCGATGGGAGAGCGGCTCTGCTGGTAGCCCTTGGCGCAGCGGTTGCAGGTGATGCCGGTGACGCCGTCCTTGCAGGGACACTGGCCCGTGGTTTGGTTACAGGTCTGGCCCGCGGCACCCACGGGGTGGCAATCGCACTCTGCGGGGGGAAAAACACAACGGCGGGGTCAGGCCGGGGTGGTGGCATCGGCGGCGAGCGCGACACCGACCGGGAGCCGCGGCTGCTCCCCCGGCCCGGCTCCGCCTCCTTCGGCGAACCTCCCATCCACGGACCTGGAACAGAGGGGGGGGTTTGGGACAGGGGCTGGGGTGGGCATCGCCTGGGCAGAGGGGACAGCTCCGCAGACGGGATGGCCCGGCCTGTGCTCGTCCTGCTGTGGAGATGGAAGTGCAGCCGGGATGGGTGACCCTGGTGCTGGGCAGAGCCGGGCAGGCAGCGTGGGGATGGATTCCCAGCCAGGATGTATGTCCCTGATGATGGGCAGATCCACGCAGGCAGCGTGGGGATGGATTCCCAGCCAGGATGTGTGTCCCTGGTGCTGGGCAGAGCTGGACAAGCAGCGTGGGGATGGATTCCCACTCAGGATGTGTGACCCTGGTGCTGGGCAGAGCTGGGCAGGCAGCGTGGGGATGGATTCCCACTCAGGATGTGTGACCCTGGTGCTGGGCAGAGCTGGGCAGGCAGCGTGGGGATGGATTCCCACCCACGGACACAACTGCCCCATCCCACGGGTGCTGAGATGAGGAGTTTGCAGGATTAGAAGAGGAGGGGAGCAGCGCCCACTGCTCCCACCCCAGCGGTTCAAACGCCCCGGGGCTCCCGGGAGCAGCGGCAGGGATGCTACAGAGATACAAAACCCAGGAGTGTTCCATCACCCCCTCAGCACACGGAGCTCAGGAAGGAGGCAACTGCTCGCAGAGAGGTTGGGAATTCATTCCACGTGCACTACAAGAAAAATCAAACCAGTCCTTTCAGAGCTTTCGCTCGAGCCCTCCCCGCTGAGCAGCATCCCTGGCAGCTGGCACCGAGGGCACAGGAAGGAAATGCCCTTGTGGGATGCAGGCAGGCTGGAGGACCTGCTGTTCCCAGCCAGATGGATGGAGGCTTGAAGGCAGAGCTGGGCAGATGTGAAGGGTTTGGCAGGGGATGTAAATACTGCACTTGAAAACATTCACCACCGTCTCATTTCCCACAGTGGGACTTCACCGGCGCAGCTGTTTGGTAAAAAAAACCTCCAAAACCAACATAAAAAAAAAAAGGCAAAAAGAAGAAAAGCTGGGGGGAAAAAAAAAAAGAAAAAAAGCATCAGGGCTTGTTATCATCACTGCTCCAAAAGGATTACGGCCTCGCACATTTGTTAACAGCCCTGATTTCTAAGAGCTGCAAGCGCCGTGCCAGACTGTGGTCTGCCCCTGCTGAGCGGTGGCAGGGAGAGGCAGGAAAGCAGGAAAGCTTTCCTTTTCTTCTGCACCATCCTCGGGAAGGAGCCAGCCAAATCCCTCCCTGGGGAGCACTGATCCCGCTCTCCTTCTGCCCCTCAGGGGAGCTGCCTGCCAGAAAGAGGGTTTGGGGGAAACCTGCCCCGCTGCCTGGAGCCTGCAGGGGGTTTGGCCGTGGGTCAGGACCAGTGCCAGTGTCCCCATGGGCCCCGGTGGCTTCAAACCCCCTCAGACCCCCAAACCGGGCACATCACTCCCAAGAGGGTTTATTCTGGCCCCTTGGTTTGTCTTGCACCCCGTGGCTCTGAGACATCCTAAATCTGCCAGGTTTGGGGACAACAGATCACATCCCACATTCGGTTTGGGTTTCCGAGCTTTGGCGTTGGGCTGGAGGTTCCTTCCTGCTCCCTGAGCCAGCAGCCCCCGGTTTGACCCTGACTGGGCAGCAGCTCCCAGTCTGCAAGGTTTGGATGGTGCCTGGAGTGCCCCTGCACTGGGATGTCCAACTTCTCCCTGCCCAGGACATTCCAGAGCACCAGCAAACTGCCACCATTCCCTGGATGGGAAGAGATGGAGCCTTGCCAAAACCTGATGATTTTTCACATGGGAGGGGAAAAAAAAAAAACCCCTCAAGAAACGAACAAAGCTTTTGCTTCTTTTATCCTCTTTTCCTAACACTTCCGATTTGGGGTTTTTGATTAAAAGTCCTGCTCTCCCTCCTGCCACGAGCTGCCCCTGGGAAACAGCTGCTTGCAAACCTGCCCACAGCAGAAAAACTGCTTATTTCTAAAGCTATTTTGATTGTAAAAGTTTTAACATGAAATCGGCGTGGCTCGTGATGAGCAGAGGGATGTTTAGGTGGGAAAACCAAGGGATGGCTCCGATAATGTGGGGGGAGAGGAAATAAAAACACATGAAGTGAAAGCCTGGAGAAGGACCAGGGCAGAAAAGAGTTAAAGAAGAGCAGGGAGGCAGGAGTTAAAACAAAAATAAGCACATCAGGGAAGGGTTACCCAAGAAGAGGCAAAGGGCAGGAGGATGGGGAGGAACAAGCCTCGTGTTTCAGGCGTCCCCTCTGGGGCTGAGCGTGCTGGTCCCGGGCATCGCCTGCAAACCCCATCCCGTGAGGAATCCTCCCCCCGGGAGAGGATCGGGCTCCTTTCAGTGGGACCACTCGGATGAGAGAGGGAAAAAAGGGAAAGAAAAGCCTTAGTGATGAGTAAGATTCGCAGAATCAGGCTCTTGGAGGCCGGACTGAGAGCGCAGAGCTCTTCTGGACACCACATAAATAAACAGCGATGCTGCCGCTTCCTTCCCCCGTGAGGTAATGGCTCGGCACGGCTCGGCCGGGGTTATTTGTCCAGCCATGTCTGCCTGAGGTTGTCTCCTCTCTCCCCGAGCCGGGCTTCTCGTGTCCCCACGTGTGATGTGCCCAAAGTTCCCGAGGGCACAAGTGGCACAGGGTCCGGGACGAGCAGCCCGTTGTCCCCGGGACAATCCCCCGGCTGGTCTCGGCCAGCTCACTGGGGTGAGCCCTCTCCGGGTGTAAGGACACGCTTGGTGTCACTGTCCCCAAAGTCTGGCTGGGGCACAGGACCCTGCGCCTCCCTGGGCAGCAGCGCTCGGGCTCCTTCGATGCCTGACCCCGTTTTGACTTGTCTGTCTTCCAAAAATCCTCGGGATGAGCAGCAGCCCGGCCCTCCTGGCGCAGGGAGGCAGGAGCTGGGCTCGGCAGCGTCTGCAGATGCGGATTTGCTGTCCCTGTCCTACAGAAACTGAAGCAGCGCCAGCAATTAGGAGCAATTAAAGGTAATTTGCAGTTCCCTGGTCAGTGCAAACACTTGCAGGCAGCAATTACAGGCTCTTCTCCTTCCCCAGCCGTGGAGGGCTGCGCTGCTGGTGCTTGATGCTGATTTTTCCAATCCAATTCAAATTCCTTTGGGCTGTAATCCCCAATGGAGGGAAGTCTGCGCTAGAGCCGCAGTGGGGGTGTGATTGGTGCAAACGCCCCCTTGGCATCGCCTTTCTGATGGGCACCTCGGGATTCACAAAACAGGTTTTCATTCCTGAGCTTCCCTGGTTTTCATTCCTGAACTTCCCTGATTTTCACTCCCGGACTTCCCTGGGCGCAAGGATTTGTCCGTCCCCCACCGAGGTGCAGGATGGCAGCAGTGCCCTGCACTGAGCAGAGCCCAGCGGCCACCAGGAAAGCTCAGTGATCAGGAAAGGAGCGTGTCTGGGACATCCTTGGAGATAATAAGTGATTTTTCCTCTGTATCCTCATGCCCTGCTGGAAAGGATCACCCCGCAGAGGAGGATGCGAGGGTACAGGGAGATGGGAGAGAAGCAAACAGGAATGATGCTGGTGCGGAAAAACGGGGTGTCTGCAGTCTGCCAGTCCACAGAACATCAGGGGGAAGGGAAAGAACTCTCAGGATTTAGTTCTTTCAGAAAATCTGTAAAAAAAATATACACCGAGTGTCTGTGGCAGGGATGACCAGGAATTCCTAGTGAACACCAAAGTGATTTCCTGGTTAAAAACATGGCTGTGGAGGAGAAAACAAGGAGCAGGGAGCTGTGGTGAGGTTTTAATAGGGAACGAGGGCAGCAGTGGGGGTGCCTCCGCCTACAAAAGCTGATTTTTCCTATAAAATAACCATGGTCTGGGAAGCAGGGAGCTGAGAGCGTTTTTAGGGAGCCACCTTCAGCTCGGCTGGCCCAGATGTGAGGAGCCCACGTTGCGAGACAGACCCAAAGCGGCCGAATGGATGAGGGGAGAGCAGCCAAAATCCGGAGTGCAGAAGGATGCATAAGTGGAAGGAGGGAACAGGATGGCTCATCCGCACTGAAGGGTCCCAATTAACCGCAGCCACTCCAGGAAAAGATCTAGGAGTCAATGAAACATCTGGCTGATTGCAACGGAGCTCGGAAGAGCCACAAGATGGGAGGCTGCGCTCTGAAAGGGGGAGAGAGGAACGCTGAATGAATATCAGGGCACTATAGAAATCAAGAGCACGTCCTCAGCTGGCGAGCCGGAGTGAAAGGCACGGAGAGCGCCCACGGAAAAGATTAGGAATGCCTTGCCAAGAGACGGTGGAGGGCTGCCAAGTAATGCACAGCGCCGGGAAGGTCAGACAGGTGCTCCTCTTCACTGGTCCTTAAAGCCCAGGAACAAAGGGACATTCAGGGCGTTGAAAAGGCAACCTTTTCCATGATAAAAGGAAATGCTTCTTTGCACCGCACGTAATTAACTCGTAGAACTCCTGCTACGAGACACCATGGCAAGGGCCCAACAGGATTAGATAGGGCTCTGAATGAGAACATCTGTAGTTACATTAGCTGGGATTAATATATATACGGATATAAGCACTCCCAGGCAGCTCCTCAGCGCCTGCAGGCAGGAGATTTCCCCCGGGGCCAAGCTCTGCGAAAGTGGCTGGCGTGGAGTTTTATATCTCTGTCTGGAGCTTCCAAATCGAGCCCCTCTTTTCTGTCCAAACCTGCTGAGGCGGAGCATCACCCACCCCGGCCCAGCCAGCCGCGCCTTTCCGTGCTTCAGCTCGGGTTTGGGGCTAAAAAACACCCGGGAGCAAATCCTAAGGCTGAAAATGCCCACGGTTTTCCAGTTCAGGTGGTTGGGCTTGCCGAGATGGCTCTGCCCCACTAAAGGTTGACAAATAGCACGGCCAAAATGCAAATATTTTTCCGGAGGTGTTCCCAGCTGCCAATCTCCCCCCAGACACGGGTGGTGAAAGGTAAACAGAGGGATAAATCTCCAGGCTTAGCTCTCCTCAAGTGTGACCTTTATTGAGGAGGTACCTGAAAAGATCTGCATTTTTGGAGAATTAGCATCTTCCTGTTTTCGGGGAAGCTGTTTCCTTGGGAGGTTTTCAGGGCGGTGAAAAATCCTTTTGACTGGACAAGAGCAAAAGGCTGGATTTCACAGGGCGTCCAGATTTCCTCTTGTCACCCTGGACGTGCCACGGTCACAAACCTCGCAGGGCTTCCAGTGACCCCTGTACTGAGCAGGAACCCAGCAAGGCATTAAACTGGGAAAAAAAACCCCTTAATTTGATGAAGATTCCTATATTTGGAAGTCACACTCAGTTTTAAGTACGGATTCAAGTTCCAGGTAGCCAATGTGCCTTAGGTGCACGTTTATGTTTAACCAGGCTTTCAAATGCTTTTCCAGAATCATGGCCAAAATTTGCTTCCCTTCAGTTGCTTCCCTTCTTTCCTCGAAAGACTTTGACGGGAATAAAAAGACATGGCTGCAGAAAATTCCTGCTGGAAAAAAAAACTGCGACAAGCCCGGGTTTGTTGTCAAAATGTCGAAACAAATTCAACTTAAATTCTGCTGCTGCCTCAACAACACATCCTGATGCAGTGAATGTATCTCAGCCTTATGGTTTAGTGTTCAGAGGGGTGGTTCTGACATTGTCACCTCAGTGAGCTTTTCTGTTGTTGTAGAGTTGTTTTTTTCCTGCTCCACCATCTTTAGGAACTGGGTTTAAATCCTGCTCCCTCTGAACACGCCTTCCCAGGGAATACAAGGTGGGAGAACTCCTGGGGTGGGCCCCGTTGTCCCCCGTAGCTGAAATCCATCCCAGAGGTGACCTCGAAGAGCTCCCAAAGAGGTTTTACAGATTTTCTTTGGCTCCCGTCTTTGGGAAATCCATTCAAACCACGCAGGGCTCCTTCCTTTGGATCCCTATCCCGGTTATTTGTGCATGGATGAGGAATGTGAGCTCCTGTGCACCTGAGTGCTGAGGAGAGGCCAGTGCTGGCTCTGGGGACAGCATCCCGTGGGGACGGGTGAGCCCACAGTCACTGCCGGAGCATCTCCTGCAAATCCCGCGGATTCCTGGGCAAGAGGAATTGTGGAATTCAGTGTGCACCAACCCAGTCTGGCCCCAGCTGGTTTGCTAAGCAGAAGCAGAGGTTGAAACGTCTCTGTGTTAACTCTGAATACCAATAACGACTTTAAATATTAACCATTAACTGCTGTGCAACGAGCTCGTCGGCTTGTCTGGGATACCGGGAGCTGGAATTAGCTCTCCCAACGGATCGTGTTCATGCACAACGTCCCTCAGCACATTCTCCTGGAGATTTAAAGGTTTCTTGCCAGCAGAACCATGAATTCCTCCTTTTATCGGGCAGAGCCGAATGATCTCCGGGTGTCTCCCGCTGTCCCTCCTCCTGCGCCGCTTCTCAGGGCTCTCCCGTTTCTCCCTCCTGAGCTGGCACCGGGGGAAGCCAAGGGCTCTGGCGCCCTGCAGTTTGGGCCAAATTTCACAGATTAGACCTTGGCTTTGTCCTCTCCATAACAAGGAACAGACGAGCCCACAAAGCCTCCTCTGAGCAGGAGTCGCCGCTAATCCGGAGGGGCCTTTGAACCACGGCAATAAATCCACTTTTTGGGCAGGAGCGCCGTGGGCAGGCATTAGTGACACACACAATGAGACAATTATGGCAGCACTTCCCAAAATGCTCGAAAATTCCCTCGTTCTAAACTTGTTCAAACTTCCCCCGTCGGCTGAGAGCTCCGCTCCCGGGGGATTCCGGCCGAGCTGGAGAAGCTGCCAGGGATGCTGAGATGAAGCATGGGGGCTTCCTTCACCCCACTCTGCTGGGAAGGCTTGGATTTTGCCATGGAGGATGTCATCCCTTTTATTTTTCTGTGAAAAAACGTCAAGTGTGGCCCAAGACCCGCAGGGGCAGCTCTGGCCAGGCCGAGAGCAGCTCGGTGGGGCCTGGGCACGGTGTCCTCGTGGCTCTGAAGCAAATGCTGTCTCACATTGGAGGTGTTGTGTGAGAAAAAGAAAGTTGGAAATCCTGTTATTGAGGGAAAAAAAATAAAGGCAAACTTTTTCTCCTCCTGATGTGTTTTTAGCCCGGCTCTTGGGGAGGTTCCTACAAGTGAATTCCCTCACTAATAATGAAAATCGAGTCTGGCAGCGGAGCAAAAGCATCAGAGATAATGAGGTTGCCACAAGCCTCGGGAAAGGAGGCAGTGGAGAAGATGAAGGAGAAGCTGGAAAAGCTCTGCAGAAGGGGATTGATCCCTTCGGTGTGCACAGCCCTTATGGGACACTAAAGCATCCCCAGTGGGGACAGTCCCCAACCCCCCAAGTGCAGGGAAAAATCACAACGGGAGCTCCTGGGGCACAAATCCCAGCCTCTGATTTGTGATGCTCTGAGCAGCGTGTGTTTAACTGGAAAATATATCCTTTCCCATCAGAAAAAAAAGCATTTTCGGTTTAATATGCTGAAAACCAGAGTGTGCGGATGAGCAGGGCTGAGCTTGGGTTCGATTCTCAGGATCTGAGAGCCTGAAGGAGTTTCCACTCCTGAGCACTGGTCTGGAGCAGGAAATTATCTCAGTAGTTTGAAACCGTTTATGGGGAAGGCAGATTACTCCTTTTCTTTCCTCTGTCTTGCAGATATGCCGAGGTCTGGCTATGCAAGTGGATTTAGCAACTTTTGTTCTCAGTCTGAGACCAGCGATGGGGAACTGGAGTTTAGTCTGGTTTTATTTCTTTAATGGGGTGCAAATTCCCCTCTATTGTGTCGCCCTCCACCACTTCTGAAAAGCCACAGTCCCAACCTGCCCTCCAGGATTGCTCCTGGATGTTCCTCTGCTGGAAACCCAGCCCCAAACCACAGTTTGGAAGATGGTCAGCCCCCAGTTGATCCAGTAAACTCCTCCTGGGCACCAGCATTGCCAGGATGTGATTTGTCAGGAATGCAGAGCCAGCTCTTGTCAGGGGATCCACGCTGTCTGCATTTTCCTATTAAGCTGGATCATCCAAATGTCTGCCGTGGATTTGGGACTCGGCTGGGAGCTGTGTCTCTGCTCTGGAGGTGCTGGGGGTGGTTTCCAGGTGGAAATGGAGACTCAAGGTCCTTCTGAGGGGCTCTGGAGGAGCCTCCTCCATCCTCCTCATGGATTAGCAGAGTCTTGCCCTGAACTCCACAAGCCCACAGAGTTCTGGAGTGTTCTGCCACGGCTTTTCCTCTTTCCCTTTTCTCAGCTCGTCCCTTCCTGGTCTGTTCCTGCCTCCTATGCTAAAGGCAGTGGGGTCTCTGGAGATGGATCCAGCCCAGCTCCCCTGGGGTGTCCTGGGAGGTGCTGCCTGGTTTTACTGGTGTGGGTGGAAGAAGCAGCTGGGTGGGTGCTTTCTGGGAGAGCATCCGTGGGGATGAGACCCAGGGGAGCATCTCCATGGGAATGGATGCTCCTGGCTGGGACATCAAGGCTGTGCTCTGGGTTATGTTCATCTGTCTTCCCAGCCCACCTGAAGATATCCAAGTCCTTTCCTCCCTTCCCCTGAACTGGCTCCGTTCCAAATTTACCTTTAAATGCGAGTTTGTTGTGCCAACTCGGTAAAGTCCAACAGACTCTCCCAGGAGAGAGGAGCTCTGCCAAGGGCTCTGGAAGTGCTAATGTGGCTCCTCGGGGGAGAACTGGGGCCCGGGGAAGCAGCAGCTCCCCTCCCTCGGGGTGCACGGTCTGCCCAGGGCAGTCCCAGGAGTTTTGGCTGGCACAGGAGTCAAATCCCACAGCAAAATGTGCTGGATGTGAGCAATACATGGAATTATTGACTCCCCTGGAGCCTGAAGACAGCTGCAGTTGAGGATAATTTTGGCATGGAGGTGATTTTGCTCTGATCTTCTCACTGGGCACAGACGAACCCTTCTGTCTTTCTCCTTTATCCTAATTATTTTTTCAATTGTCTTTTTTAGTGTTGGGGTTTTTTTTGCCCTTGGTGCTCTGCCAGCTCCTGGGGCTGGGGGGGAGGTCTCCTATCAGTCCTCTCTGCTCTCTCCAAGCATCCAGATTTCACTCCCAGACTGCCCAAAATATATTCCACTGAAAGCAGGGATGTTTTTAAAAGCTGCTGTGTTGTGGGAGGTGGAATTAGAAAGCCCTTGGAACTCAAAGGGATGCATGGAAGGGAGAGCAGGGTGAAGGCTGGAGCCTCAGCTGGCTCGAAAAAATCAGGAAGTGTCCCAGTCATGGGCTTTGCCACAGGAATATTCCAGTGCTGTCACACAGCAAACCCTGCCCGCTCTGCCTCGCACAGAGGCAGCTGCTTAATTTGCTGTATCTGCTCATCCATCATTAAAATCGTGGATTTTAATGGATTTTTTAAAAGCTGGCATGGCCAGGAGATGCCTTGTGTTGAGTTCCAGTGTTCATTTGAACAGAAAATTGCTGCTTGTCCAGGTCTTCACACTACAGACGAAGGCAGTGAAAGAGTTTCTGTAATGCCCACGTCCCTTCTTTTATCTGGGACCCTTCCAGCCCGAGTGGGTGAAGGTGCAGCTCTGCCCTGGGTCCCGGCAGTGCCATGGAGGGGGTGGCACTTGGTGGCAGTGGCACTGGAGCCTCCTGTGCTGCCCCCAGGAAGCTCCCACAGCCACCCCTGAGCATGGACAGCTTAAAGCTGCACTTCTAGAAACTTTCTCCGAGCGGTTTGTGTGTGTCTGGGGGTTGTGGTGACAAGTTTGAGATGTAGGAGCCGTAAATCAGCTCTTGGGGCTTGGAATAATATCGATATAAAGAATTGTGGGGCCTTGGGGAAGGGGCTGAGTCAGGCATGGCCGCTGGCAAAGGCAGGGTGGAAATGCAGTGAGGAAATCGTTCTTGTGGCAGTGGAAGGGAATCCCCACAGTCCTGGGGAGAAATCAAAGCCTGAGTTTGGCAGATCGATGCCTTGCAAGTCTGGAATTCCTCCAGGGTCGGGATTTCTCAGAGGTGACCAATTCCTGACCCAAGAGCTCAACCCAAGCCCTACCAGCACCACGAGCCAGCTCCTCTCTCCTCTGAACAGCTCCAGCTGGTCTCCAAAGAGGAGGAAAAGGAGGAAAGGCAGGGAAGGAAGTTTGATCATTAAGGACAACTCCCTGGGGTGGATTCCTAGAAAGGATCACCTTGGACTTTGCCCTAAAACCACAACTGAGCTGGACTAGAGATGGGCATCCAAATGGGGTTTCTCTGGAGAGAGGGGCATCCCCCTCCAGCCTGTCCTGAGGTGGCACCGAGGGCAGAGCTGATCCCTGCAGAGACCCCGCAGCGATGGGAGCTGCTGCAGATAAGGACAGGCTGCGGACAGAGCCCTGCCAGGAGCCACCACTGGTGGCCCTGCTGACCCCAGAGCCCTGGTGGGGATCCAGCCAGGCCACCCCCATGTCTTTGGAATGCTTTTGCTGGGAGCTTGTCTGGGTGTGGATTGGGGACCATGGTGACACGTCCAAGGCTGGAGAGGTGCTGACCACCATGGCCAGACCAATGTCCCTGTCCTACACGGGACACCAGCAGTGGGACAGCCCTGGTGGCAGTGAGACCATTCTCAGACCCTGCTGTCCACCGTGGGTGTTCCCCAGCCAGCTCCCTGCACCCCAGCTTCCCAGTGGGATCCGGGCAGCAGGAAGAGGCTCCATCTCCCCTGGCTTCAGCCTCGAGGGAATGAGCTCTGAGCTCTAAGCTGGTCACGCAGCTCCCTCTATAGTCAGTGGAGAGAGGCGGGGACTCGTCCCACTGTCCCTGTCACCGGGGGCTCTGCTCTGCTCTCCAGGCAGCACCCGGAGCCAAAGGGGTCTGGCTGAGTTAGACCTCCCCCCACCCTCAATGCCTGTGGCTGGGTGGGAAGAAAACCTTTATCTGCACCCATGAAATCGGGGACTGCAGGCTGAGCCCTCGGGGACAGAACTCACCCTCCCTCTGCTCCAACCCAAGTTGCCTCCAAAATGCAGATGTCAAAGTCTTGACCCTCGGTGGGCGCGAGCCAGGACGGGCAGGAAGCTGGGAGTACTTTTTGGGGTTTGCACAAGGCATTAAATCCTCCAGCACAGATGGAAAACTCGCCAGGCTCGGCACGGCCGTGGGGCTGCGGCAGCACCAGGGACACAGGCAATCCCATTTCTTAACCAAAACATGGAGTCCTAATGCATGTGACCTCTCCAGGTGCCAAATCCTGCCCCTGCACAAGGGCTTTGCACTGGCAAAGCCTCAGCACAAGTGCGTTCAGAGCACGTCTCATTTGTCATCTTTTCATCAAAAAGTGTGCAAAGCCTCTCCCCGAAGTGCAGAGCTGTTTTACAGCCAGGCTATAAAACCCTGCAGACTCTCTACTCCAATGGAATTACATTAGTGCCAATAATCTGGCAAATATCAGGAGGGAATTTAATCAAAAGAACCAACACCAGGGCCCTGATTTACAGCGGCCCACGCCAGAGCAGGGTGGACGAAGGTTTGCAGGGCCCAGATGTGGAATTTCACTTGCAACATCATCTGGAGCAGAGGGAAAGCAGAAGGAACTGGAAGCAGGGCTTGAACGTGCTGGGAGCTCTTGGTGATTTCTCAAAAACCAGGGAGAAGAGAGGAGTAATTTGCCCTTGTCTGAGTCTTAAAAAGTGAACATGTGAAATCTCTTTGTTGCTTCTTGGGACAGCCCCCACACCTAAGGGCTGTGCACGGGACCGGGCGTTGGATGTGTCTGCCAGGGCAAAGGGCACCCTGCTGCCCTGCCCCTGGGATGAGCCCATCCTTGCCCCCGGCCGAGGAGCAGCGGGACCACCGGGCTCCTCCCATCCCAGGATGCGGGGCCTCGCAGGGATCAGCTGTCTGACCTCGGAATGCCAGCAGAGCCCGAGCCCTGGATGGTGTCCCTGGGTTTGCCTGACCACCCACCCGCAGCAGCCACATCCTCCAGCTCCATTCCCTGCTCCATTCCCAGCTCCAGCCTGGCAGGCTCTGGCACACACCCAGCCTTGCCACTTCATGCGATGTCCCCGCTCCATCTGTCATCGATCCCTTTGCCTGTGGTTTGCAGCCTCCGTGCCACGGCCTGCCTGGCGTGGCTCTGGCACAGGGCATCTCTGGCCACTGGCAGCTGCTGGGCTTGGGTTGTTTTTGCGGGGAAACCACTGGAAGCAAACACGGAGCAAAGCACACGGCACGGCTGGATCGCTGTTATCCATGGGGGAAATGTCAGCCTTAAAGCCCAGCTTCTCATGCCTTCACCTGTGCTGATCTGAACTTCAGACCATTAGAAAAATCATTAATTTAACAATTATGGTAGGTCTGGCTGTTAGAAAGCCAAGCAGCCCTGCACTGGCAGGGGGTGTTGCCCAGCTCTGCTTTCTGCTCACCTTTTGCTGCCTGAGCCTCCCGCCGTGCCCTCCAACACGTGCAAAAGTTCGTGGAATTCTCTTTTTCTCCGAGTTAAAAAGGAGTGGACATCGTGCAAACATTTCTGCCACGTTATGTTTTTGCATAAATACCCCAAACCCACCGTTTAAAATAATGCAACTCCAGCCTCTTTAATTTGCTGGCGTCAGAGGTGTTATGAGTTGAGGCACCTCGTGCATGGGATGGAGTGGGAGAAGAGGAATGCAAGGGCGAGGAGAGGCAGCTTGGCTGGATGTGTCTGCTAGGCTGAATTAATGGAGTTGAATTAATAAAAAAAACTCTCTGGCAGCTCTTTCAGGGAGAATTTGCTGTGAGCTCAACCGAGCTCCTGCCGGGGTGGGTGAGAGCCACGAGCTCCTTGGCAGCTCCCGGGAGGCACCAGGGCTCCATGAGATGCTTTTATTGAAATATGTTACATGTGGGGCGTGATCAGAGTGAGCTGATGGCTGGAAGAATCAAGTCTTATAGAGAAAATACGGTTGCTGAGTGCAGGAGACGGCAGGATGGTTAATTCCTTAATTTTAAACACATTCAGTGGAGAGGAGGCTCGGAGAGTGTTGGTTTGGGGAGGTGGTAAATGATCGTTGCTATCAAAGGAGAGATGGCCGGAGCTGTGAAATGGGAGGGGTTGGGTCTAAACCCGCCTGTTTGCAACCTTTATTTCACTGCAAAGCCCTGAATCGGGAGAGAAAAACAGAGGGAACACAAACCCCGCTGGGTGACAAACAGAGCTCGGGAAAAGGAGTTTTCAAAGGGATGCCTGTGCTGCAGGACACCTCGTTTCGCTGCCGTAGTGTGGCACGGTGGATTTTCCCCGACAAAGGCCCACGCAGGGCTGTGGGATGGCGCTGATGGGCTGCGAGCCGGGCGCTGCCCCTGCCAAACCTCCGTGTCCGTCGGCTCCGGTGGGCACAGATTCGTCCCAAACCGCGAGGGGCTGGAGGGGCGTTGAGATTTGCCCGTCTCCGGCTTCAAGTGCGGGAGCGGTCGGAGAAGGCGGAGGATGAAAAAAGGACAATCTGCGAAGGGGATTTAATAGAGGGAATGATCCTGCAAGTGGGGAATTCAGTGGAAAAGCCTCCTGGGGGAGCGGTGCGGGTCCTCCCGCGGCTCGTTTGGGGAAACTGAGGCAGGGAGTGGCTTTGAGGTGTCCCACGTGCAGGTGCCACCCGGCTGGGGTTTGGGCAGGACTCTGCTGGCAGTCGTGGAGGGGTCAGTGGGAGTGAAGGGGCAGGGTACAGCAAGGAGGGATAGGCAGGAGAGGGGGAAAAGCTCTTTCTTTTCCTGGGAAAAGCAGGAATGAGCACCTGGGAAATGCCAGGGTCAATAAGGCAGAGAGGGTTAAGCTGGGACACCACTGCCAGCACAGGGCAGGGACTGCCTTTTCCCAGGATGGAAAAGCTGGAGATGGGCAGAAGGTGGGATCTGTCCTACCGTCCATGTTCCCAGAGGACTGAAATCCCTAGGGATGCACTGACCCCATGGCAGACAAAGAGCACCCCTCTCCCCCAAATCCTACCACAACCTCAGAAACCCCCATGCTGGGGAGGCTCTGGGATAAACCAGATCCCTGGGAATGAGTTAACTGTCCTTGGGGAGGGGGGAATTCCCCTTGGAGCACCCCAAAACCCTTTCTGGGGGGCTGGAAGGTAAATCAGGGTCTGGACATCAGCAAAGCTGATAATGGAGAGTGATGGATGCCTGGTTGCTTCCCTGTCCAGCCCTGCCTTCCCAATTTCCATTTGTTTGGCCCAACCTAACTCTGTTACTTCAGCTGTTACCTGCCGTGAAAGCAGAAATATGGATTTTATTCCCACACAGATCCATGTGGGATGGGGAGGCAAGGCATGGCCATGCATGGCAGGCAGGTCACTGCTGGAGTGGGGGACCATGGAATTGGTTCAGCCCTCCCTTCTGGCTCCTCAGACCCCAAAACGGGGGATCCTCTCCCTGCCAGACCCACAGGCTGTGTTCCCATCCCGCCACCACTGGCTGGAGCTGGAGCCAGGTAGGAGCCTCAGTGCAGGGTGGGGCAAAAATCTCTCAGTGGAATCGTTTTTACAAGGTAAAAAAAGTGGGAGTAGCTCTGTCTGAAGAAGGGATTTCTTTTCCTGCTTTGGCAAAATATGTCTGTTTTCAATAGGGGAAAAAAACCCCAAACCAGCATTTTCATTAAAAAATTGAAAATGCTGAAGACCCAAAACTTCCCAGCCAAAAATACCCAGCTGAAGCCAAAAAACCTTTCTATTTCTTGTTGAAACGAATCTTTGGAGAGAAAAGAGCTGAGGATTTCTGTGGGAAGGCCCAGCATTTTCTAACCTGCCTTTTGAATGTTTGCTTGATCCCTTTCTCTGCGCCTCAGGTTCAGGATTTCCATCTCTCCCAGCAGCCAGCTGGGAGTTAAAAGGGTTCATTTGCAGGATTTGCTCCTCTCGCTGCCCCCGCCCCAGCTGAAGCCCAGCTCGCCTCCACGGCCACACGAGGAAACCTCGAAAAACTCGGAGCTCAAAATAAACCGATTTCCCTTTTTACTGTTCTCTCCTCGTCCGGAGGAGTGACAGGTTCTGTGCGTGGGCTCGGCTCTGCCTGGAGGCTGGGAGCTGGAGACGGGGCTTGGAGGAGGCTGATTTAAATTCCACATCCAACCCATACCTGGGATTTTGTGCCCCTCTGCCCTTGCATGAGCGATGACCAGGTAGGAGCAGGTGAAGCACAATTTATAAGTGATAAACCCCAAAATAATTTAAAGTCATCCCCAGCAGTGAGAATTTGTAGTTCAGTGGCCTCGTCCTCAGCTGGGAAGAGCAGGGAAAGGCAACGGCAGGGAACGTGGGTGGCCTTGTCCTCACCAGGAGCCTGGGGACACCAGGGAGAGGTGACAGCAGGGAACGTGGGGGCAAGAAAAGTCATTCCAAATGGCAAAAAAAGCAACTTCAACCCGCTTTGGGAGAGGGAGGAGCTGGAGGAAGAAGGAGAAATTTGGCCAGAAGAGCCGCGGAAGCGCGAGCTGCAGGAAGGGGCTGGAGACGAGGGACTTGCAGGATTCCCGGCCACCCCAGCCCCGCCCCGGTACCTTTGCAGGCCTTGCGGTGGGAGATGGGCTTGCTGAGGTCGCGGTAGAAGCCCTCCTTGCAGTAGTGGCAGTGCCTGCCCGCCGTGTTGTGCCGGCAGTTGAGGCAGACGCCGCCGCTCTTGCGGCCCGACAGCTTGAACAGCTCCATGTTGAAGCGGCAGCGCCGCGCGTGCAGGTTGCAGTTGCAGGCTGCGAGAGGCAAAGAGGGGACATCGTCACCAGCCGTGCCCCCCCAGGGAGCTGCTGCCAACCCGCTGTGTGCCCGGCACGGGATGGGAGGCTCAGGTGGCACCTCAGTCAACGGCTCCCCCACATCCCTTTTGGACCCGTGGTGAGTCCAGCTTTTTGGAGGGGAAGCTGAGGTTGCCGAGACCGCATTTCACTGTCCTGACTTGCAGCAAATATGGCTTTGCCCTTCCCTGCTCTTAATGTGGATTAGGATGTGGGGTGTGAGGACAGGGAGCCCGTCCGTGGTGAGAGGATGGAGCACGCAAACCCCCACAGCTCCTCCAGCTTTGTCACAAACACTGTGCCCCACACAAGAACCACTCATCCCCCTTTTCATCCAGCCTCGCTTTGTGTTGTTACTGCTCAGTGCAAAGGCCCCCAAACTGCTGCAAAACCCCCGCTTCCCAACACTTCAGGAAGCCCCCCTGCCCCTCTTGGAAGAGGGTTTCCATCATCACCTGCCTGACCCTCCCAGTATTCCCACTCTCACCAGTTCTGACACGCGTGTTTGAGCCCCAAATACCATCCTAAGGCCTTCCCAGCCAGTTTCTTCCTCAGCTTTCCACACCACAGGCTCTGTTACTCATCCACGCTGATAAACCTCATTTCTGCCTGTGGATCCCCCATCCTGCCTGGGGCAGAGCCGGCCTGACACCCAGTTAGCCAAATTCCAACAAATCCTCCCCTGCTTTGATTGCTGGGACTGAGTTGTCCAATTCCTCCACCATATGCAGCCTAAAGTCAACACAGGGACTATTTTAACAGGAGGCCTTCACTAAGGACAGCTTGGGGACTTCAAAAGCTCGACCCCTCGCCTGCCTCTCCCCGGAGCTGTCACGGGGCCGTCAAGAGGCAGTTGCTGGGGCTCTGTGCTTCGCCGAGAATTTTATAGCTTGTTTTCTTTTCCCGTGGCTTTTATTTGCTCTTCACCCCTGAACAATGCGGCTGTGCCGTGCCAGCCCACAGCTGGGCCCCTCGGCTCGGCACCGAGGTGTCACGGCTCCGGGCTCGTCACCTTCCTTCAGAGCGCAGACGTCTTAATCCCTCATTCCTTCCTGTTTACCTTAGGGTGCTCTCTCGGCACAAAGCCGCGCTTATATTTGCTCAATTATCGAATTTCAGCCCAGAAAATCGCAGCGCGGTTCCGGATTATTTCCCGGGAGCGACCCCCGGCCAAACCCAGGCCGTGATAGTGGGACGGAGCCGTTCCCTCCGTGCTCTGCCGTTGGAATTCCTCACATCAAACCTCCCGTTCCCCACCGAGCGCCGGCGGAACGGGAGCAGCCACCAACGTGCTGCTGGTGACAAGAGCGGCCCGGGATTGCTGTGCCAGCCGTGACGGAGCGACATTCCCGACACAGAGTGGGGCCGCGGCTTTGAGCCGTGGTTTTTCCCTCCTTGGATGAGCCCCCCCAGACTGTGGGAGCATTTGTCATCTTCCCAAACAGGACACGGCCATCAGGGAGCGCGGAGACAGCGCTCCTGCATCCGCAGGGAATGGCTGCCGTTGGGATCTGGCCCGGTCCCACACGCACATGTGCTGACGCTGCGCTTCCAGCGGCTGGAAGAGGCACGGGAGCACGCACCAGGCGCTCGCTGTGTCCCCCCTCGTGGGTTTTCCCGCTTCCATGCAAAGCTCAGGAAGGGCGGCGTGCTGTGCCCGGCTGGAGCAGCCGCTCCGCTCTGCTCTCTCCTCATCTCGCACGTGCTGAGCAGCCCCAGCACCACCGCGGCTCCACCACACACAAAAAGGGGGTTACGGGTGATTCCTGCCCCATGGAACGCACCAGCAAAGCTTTTGGGAAGGAGGTGGGGGTTTTAAAGTCCCAATCTTTGTTTTACAGAGGTGACCAGGGTTAAACCCTTTTCCTGGACTCACGGCTTGTTCCTACACTCAGGGCAGAGCCTTCCCCCGGGCGTGGACAGGGACTGGGACACAGGGAATGATCTCCTGGCCATTCCTAACCCCCTAAGGCAACGCCTTGGGGTGTATCAATGGCACAGCCTCAGGACTCAGCTCAGGCAGAGGAATGAAGATTTAAATCCCTCAGTCTGAGGGCTGGTCGTCCCTGTTGTAGGCTGTGACCACGAGGGCACATCTCCATCATTCAAAGCCCTGAGGCTCATGAGCAGCTCTGCCTTTAGTGCTACAAACCACAGGATTTAGTCCCTGCTGATCAACACGAGGGGACATTTCTCTGGGGAGTGGCATGGCCTCATAGAAAACTCAGTTCTTCCTCAAATCTGTCAGAAATGCGTGTTTTCCCAAGAGAATGAAAGCTCACCTCCTCCTAAAACTTGTATTTTAGGAGAGCTGGCCTTGGCACTGGAGTGTTTTGCAAGATTGCATTGGCAAACCCCTGTTTAAAATTCAAAGCTGAGCCCACACGAAGAGCGAGTGAAAATCTCCGCATTTCTTTGGGTTGCTTGATAAGCAGAAATGTTTTTGCAAAGCCAGGAAAACAGAACTCTGGGGATTTGCTCGAGTTCTGTGCTACTATTTCCACTGCTCCCACCAGAGCAGAGCTGCACAGGAATGTGGAGGAATAAGTGGAGTGTGCAGAGCAACTCCCAGCTCTGCTCCCAGGATCAATTTTACACTGATCTTCCAGGGATGGGAAAATCCAGAGTCAGCAGAAGGGAAGAAGCTCAACTTCACAATGAGGTGCAAGGAGCTCCCCAAAACAGCCATCCCTGTCCTCATGCAGAGTCAACAACCCAAATATTGTGGATGCTTCGGGGGATAAACCCTGGAGGGGTGAACGAACTGGGAGAAGGTGTGGTCTGGTCCAGCCCCACTCCATGACCAGCACAACCTCCCTGTGAGCTCCCCACGAGTATCCAGGGAGTGACAGCCACCCCTCCACTGGGACTTATCAGCTTTTTTCGGCTCTATCCACTCAGTTCTGTCTCCTCCTTCCACATGCACCCCCCAGGACACTGAGGAAGCAGCTGGGCACTGGTTCCCTCCTAACCCCACGCACCCATCTGCTTTTCCATCATCCACCTCCTCCCGATCCACCTGTTCATGCAGCTAAAAGGGGCCAAACTCAGGGGGACTGGCTTTAATAGAAATTCCTGTCTCCCGGCTTCACCCTGAGTGCCTGGGCCAGAGTGGCCAGTGCTGTGCACTGCTGGCCACCAGCCACGGCCAGCTGGCAGCTCTGTCCGTGGCCTGGTGCGTTTGCTGATGCCCAGTGGGACAGGCTGGGCCTGATGGAAGGGGCGTACCCATCCTATTTCCTCCTGACAATAGCACATAGGGAAGGAGGAATTGGGGCAATGCCAGAAATGACCCATCTGGGTGTCAGAAAGTCGTCGTGGGGACAAGGCTGGGACGTGCCGTGATGGGATCCATCACTCAGGAGCGTGCATCCCTGGACCTCGCAGCAGGTTGGGATGGTTTGGGATCCCAGCTCTGAATCCATGCACAGTCCCCAGGGCCTGTGGCTCCCCCGGCCACGTTTTCCCTGGACAGAGGCTCAGAAAATGCTGCTCCTGCCCGCCCTCCCTCTTGGCCCGAGGTTAATCCCCTGCTGTGCTGGAGCCTTTTGCCTTGTTCCTAACATGACTTGGCCTGGCTTTAATTTTCAGCCACTGCTCGTTGGTTTGAATTTCCCTGAATTCAAGTGGCTCTTTAGCAACCCGGTTTTTCTTTCTATGAACATTTCGCCGGCTGTAACAACAATCACCTCCCAGGACTGGCATCACCTCCACTGCCCACATTTTGATTTCCACCTGGTGGAGAGGACACCCCTGCATGGGCTGCAGCCCCAGCCATGACCAAAACATGGGCTAGGTGCTGAGACCCCTCGGATGAAAAGTTTTGGCTCCAGTTGCTCCATTAAGCCCAGTCCTGCTGTCTTCCGCTCTCTTCTTTCTCTTATTCTGCCAAGGACCTCACAAGCCTTTTGTTCCCTGACTTTATTGCACACAGATGTACAGAGCTTCATCGGAGCATCTCTACCTGAGCTGCCAGGCTCGGATCCGAATAACCAGATTTCATTTAAACACAGATGTTCAGAAACCTGGACGAGGCTGGAGCGGAAAAGAGGAAAGGTTTGGAGCTCGGCGGGGAAAGTCCCGCAGAATCTTCTCCGCATTAAAAGCAGTGACTCGGTCAAATGAATCCCTCAAAGAAGCTCAAGGTGGGCAGGATTTTCCATTGGGGAGAAGGAAAGCAGGGACATGAATGGAGCTGTGTAATGGGAGCTGTGGTTGTGGTCTTTGTGCTGCCGCCGCGTCCCCCGGGCCCCGTGTCCCAGTGCCCTGCGTCTCCCAGGACGAATTCCTCTCTGTGGTTTTCATTCAGCAATGACAATGCTGCCCTTTCAAAAGACCCCACCCTCCCAAAGCTTATATTTTGGCAATTTTCAAAATGCAAATTGCTTTTTAAACAAACGAAACCCCAAAACATTTTGTTTTAATTTTTGCGAACAATAATTCGGGGGAGGGGGGAAGGAAAAGGGGAGGATGGAAGAATCCAGAGGCTGAAAGTAATCTCTAAATTTGACTTGAATTCATGAACAGCCTCAGTCTCCTTCAAATTATCCTTCTCCCAAACAAGTTTTTTTTCCCAGAAAGTTGCTAGCCTGAGCCATGATTTCTCTCCTCCAGGAGAAACCCTGCACGGTCCTGGACACTGAGAGGGACACCCTGCCCGAGCCCATCTTGGGGGGCTTTGCTCCCAGGGCAGCCCTAGAAATACCTTCAGGGGTGTTATTTTTGAGGACCTTGCTGGGCAAGGAAAGAGCCACCCTTAAGTCAAAGAGAAGGGACAAGAGAGGGGAGGCAGCCAGAGTCAGCAGAGAGCTGTCTGCTCGCTGGACTGGGAAGTGAAGAGAAATCCCCCATGGAGACAGCAGGAGAGGGTCCCTGGCCCCCTACAGTGCCCCTTCAAGCCACTGCCAACTGGTTGGAGGTTTTGGAGCAGCTGGGCATGAACTTGGAACTGGTGGATGAGCTCTCACACCAGTACATGTTACTGGACCACACCAGCCCAGCACAGGCTGCCAGGGCTGTGCCCAGGGAGTGATCTTGGGAAGTGTGGCCTCACTGGGATCTCTCCTGGGGCATACGGATGCTCCCAAGATGGGGAGAGGGCTTCTGCTCATGCTTCCTCCAGCAGAATGCCCAAGCATGGATGAACACCATGGCAAACGCTGCGGAGCAGAGCCACCACACGTGGCCCCGGGAGCTCGGATCCACCGGGAATGAGGAGCTGGATGCAGCTCCCCTCGCAGGGCAGGCAGCACAGCCCCAGCTGGCCCACACTGGACAAAAACCTTTGCTCAGAGAAGTTCATCAGCGTGAGCTGTTGGGTGTGAGTAAGGAGGAGGCTCGGAAGTTGGTCGGGCTGGCTCAGGCAAGGGGAAATCCAGGGGGGTGTTGTGGTTGCAAGGGGCAGACACGAGGTCTGCGCCAGGCCCAGGTTTTCCTGACAGTCAGAGCTAAAAGACGGAGGGAAATGTGTGGACACACCACAAAAAATGCAGCTGTGGCTGGCAGCGCCCACGGGGCCAGAGCCACAGCCCTGGCCTGCAGGAACAGCCAGCGGGGACTGTGGTGGGGGAAGGGAAGGAAAGGCAGAGCCCCATCCCCGCTGGGACCCCCCTCTGTTGGGGGTGAAGGCTTTTTGGGCAGCCCCTCACACTCTGACTGCTCCTCGTGAGGCCAAATGCCTCTGACCCCACGAGAAACATCCCAAGAGCAAGGAATGGCTGAACTGCAAATGTAGGTGAGGGAAGAAAGGGATCCTGGGGAGGAACACACTGATGACATCTCCCCCTCGGCACAAAAAGGGCTTGGGGAACAGAAGGGTTTTCCATGCCTGGGAATCCTCAGGAATGGCAATTCTGTGGAAAAGCTGTGGATGAGATGTCATCAGAGTGACTCAGGACCTCCCTGGGGAGGCTGCACAGCTCAAGTGCCCTTCACTTCTCACTTTGTCAGTTCCCAAATCCCTGCCTGCCGCAGGGACAGAGAGGCCTTGGAAATGTCCCACTGTCAACGTTGGTTCTCCAAAGTGGAACGACTCTCTGGGGCACCGAAGCCCCAGCTGGTAACAGAACATTTACACCCGCCTGGGATTCCCAAGGATAAGACCCTCATTCTCTTGTCCATAAAACAAAAAAAAAAAGCCAGATTCACTGTTTGGGCTGAAATGTTTGAGACTGGGTGTCCGAGTCAGGCTGAGGATTTCTAGAAAAGTCCCTGCGAAAATGATTCAGATGGTAACAAGAAACAAGGCCAGTGAAAAATCCTGCGCTGTGCCAGCGCTAACAAATTCGGGGATTTATTTCCTTAAAGAAAATTAATTGCCCTTGTATTTGAAGCCAAGGCTTAAAAAGAAAAACGCTGCTTTCTGCTAGGGATGTGTCTTTGCTGTGTCTAAGAACTGCTCAAGCTTGGAAGTGTTTCTAAGTCACTGAAAAATTGGGGACACATTCGGGCGAAGCTGATGGAGTTTTGCAGCTGAATTCCCCGAAAATCTGATTTTCACTGGACAAACCAAGCTCAAAACCAAGCCTGTACACGTGAGGCAGGGGGTGCTTGTCCTGCTGGAGCACTCTCAGGTGCTGAGTGTGGCAGTGCCAACCCACCCTGATCCCTCCTGCCTGAGGTTCACCTCCACCCACCAGCACTTCCCAATGGATCCCTGCCCTGCCGTGGGCATTGTCAGGCCCAGCAGCAGGAAGGGGGAACTTCCAGGAGAAGGAGAAGCAACTGCTAAAAAGCAGAGCTTGACAGATTCAAGCCATGAATGTGTTTTGGCACTTGCCCTCACCCCAGCAGACAACAGGGGTAAACCAGGCATGTCGATGGTGAACCAGCTGTCCATCAACACCCGGAGCCAGATGAAATAGTGGCTGTCCAAACTGGGCAGCAGATGGACCAGCTTGGCACGGCCAAATCCCAAAATGTGCTCTCTGGTTTTGGGAGCGGATAGAGGGAGAAAGTCCAGAGCTGTTCACAGATCAAACCCCAAAGAGGAAAGATCCTGCCAGATCCGCTGCCGGGGGTTAATTGTCGACACTCAGAATTATCAACTCTTCTCCAGTGAGACCAAAGCTCTTCCCAACACCACCAGATCCCTTTGGAGAGCACCCGGCAGCTGCTTCAACCCAGGCCCTGTGTCTGCCTGTCCATCCTCCAGCCCCACGAGCCATGGGAGCTGCTTCCAAGAGCCACGGACACTACTGGGAGCTTGACCTGCCCCGTGAACCGGTTGGGCTGGGGTCTGACCTAGGTTTTTATTAATTTCATGAGGGTAGAGATTTTCAGAACTGCTTCCACATTTATCTGTTCCACCAAGATCTCCCTAGGTATTTCCTGGCTGTACACATGGTTTTTCTGGCCCCACAGGAAACAAGAGCAAGGCTTATAACTCGTGGGAGATTTACAGCTCCCAGATATTCGAATTTTGAGCCAGAATTGAACAATCTCCGGGCAGTGAAGCTCTCCCCACTGCCAGCCAGCACACGTGGCGAGCAGCTGCGGGCAGCCGGCGGGGTCCAACCGATCCCTGTGCTCCTTCCTGGAATCCTTGGGGACGTGTCCAGTGACCTGCAATGGCTCCTTCAAAGCCACCAGGCAGCTGAGTGTCCATCAAGGGGCGATGGGGGCGGAGGGGAAACCTGCGGGCCCCGTTGGGTTGCATGGAAATGTTGGGATTTGCGGCGGCCTCTCACCCAAGGCATTCTATCCCAAGACAAAAGCGCTCTTACTCAATACAGGATGGGAAGTACAAAGCCAGCCTTGCCCTGGTGCAGCACACACGGTTGGACTCAAAGTGCCTGGAAATGGGCTGGAAATCACCCTCGATTTCCTGCAGAGTGCTGGGAGGGGACATCACTGCCCTGGCACTGGAGCGGGGTGTTCTCCCACCCAGAGCTGTCTGAAGATGAGGCCTTCAGCCTCACCATGAGTCTGCCTCAGCAAGGGCTGGAGGAGCCACCTCTGAGCTCCAGGTGACCTAACCTGAGGACTGCTCAGGGGCTGGGAGGGCGTGGGTGTGCCAGGCCTGTCCCGCACTGACCACCAGCACTTCGCACCCACATCCAGGTCCCGGTGTGACCAGTGGAGTGATGGCCCTCCCAAGCACAACCAGCCACAGCTTTGACCAGGATTTGATTTGGATTTGACCAGATTTTCTCTGCAAATCAGGTGTTGTGCAGAAAGTTTGCAGATAAACTTCAGGTTGGAAAGAGGTTTATACCTTTTTTTTCCCCCTCATTTTTTTGAGAGGGGAAAAGTCAAGAAGTGAACTCTTTATTTCAGCCTGAGAGATGATGCCAGCCTGTCATCGGCTCGCTTGATTTAATTGCACCATCCAAACCCAGTCTCCTGAGATTGTCAATCCTTTGAAACGAATTGTTTGCATCCCATAATTCTTCCAGAGGCCATCCAAAGGCAGGGGCCAACAGGAGAGCTCACCCCACAATCCGTGGGTTATCAGAGACAGCACACAGCCCCCAGCCCCCGCTCTGCCCCCCCAGCCCAGCTCCAAGGTGCTCCTGAAGTGTCAGTGTTTATTCAGAGTCCGAGGGGAATCCACTTGGGAACAATTTACCCACTTAAGACTCTGGCCTTGTGGTTTCCCTCTTATCTGGTTCAGATCTCAGCAGCAGCTTCCCTCGGCTGCTCCAGGGGTTGTGCTGCTTTCCAAGACCTTTCTCCTCTCCCTATCCCACACCAGGTGTTTTCCTCTTACCTGCCCAACCTGATGACCTCAGGGCAGGTCTGAAATGCTGCGGGTTGAAGGGATGATTTTCAAATTGCCAAAATCCTCACCCCAAAGGCCTGGTCTCATCAATACCTTCGTGTTTCTGTAAAATCAGAACCCTGCAGCTCAAAAAGAGGGCATGTGGTGGGGCTGAGCACCCCAAACCTCCAGGTGATGCTCCAGCCCAGACCGAGGGGCAGGAGGCAGCACATCCAGGCCATCGCTGCCCCAGCCCGGGACATTTTCCAATCAGCTTTCCTACATTTCTGACCCAGGAGGGATCAGACATTTGAGCGTTAAATCCACAGCACAAGCAGATATTAAAAGAATTTGCTCATTCAGAGCAAAGGTTACCTAAAATGCAAAAGGCTGATCGTACAACCAGCCCAGCAAGGAGTCAGAGGCTTTCAAATCTGCGTTAAAACTGCTCAGCCCAGGAGGACCAGGGGTACAAACAGCCTTAGCTCTGCTTCCATCAGTGCCCCAGGGAGCCGGGAAGCTTGGCCATGGCTCCCCACAGCCGGGGGGGAGCGATGCGGGGCGGTTTGGGAGCAGCTGGGGCTGTGCTGCCCCGGGGCACACCCGGCTCCGAGCGATGCCGCTCCCGTGCCCGGGCCCTGCTCACTCAGCCTCCTGTGAGGCCGGGCCGTGCCGGGCTCGGCTTCATAAACAGTGTTCAGAAGCGTGTCGTGTTTTTTTAACCCCAGATCGTTTCCCAATCTCCTCTGGAGCAGGGCCAGGGGAATTGTTAAACCGGCCCCAGCCAGCCCCACTTCCGAAGGGACCCTGCGGCTGGGAACTCCGGGTGGCTGCTGGAGCTGGCTCGGAGCTGGGCACAGCAGCATCCTCACCAAGGTACCACTGTCCCAAAAACACTTCTCTGAAGACCAGCTCCTGCAGGATTTCCCTCTGGAGCCCGAGGCTGCACCGCTTTCTCCTTTAGTGACTCTTTTGTCCTTTCCCCACCCTCGGTTTGATGCTGCCTTCCCTCCTCTCTGCCAGGATCCCATTGCTTCCTCATCCCAGGCAGTGCCAGTGGCTGCAGCTCTGTATTTACACCCCCTCAGACCCCATATCCCGGTGGCAGCAAGGAAAGGGGACCCCTACCCAGAAGATACCATCCTCCTTGGAGCTGGGAAATGAAGTTATCCTGCAGGCAGATCCCACGTGGCTGCCGGGTTTCGAGGTGGACAAAAGCCCCAGGGAGGGGGGCTCTCCAAGGGGATGGTCCCCTCTGATCTGTCACACAGTGTCTGGGAGATGCTCCTGCCTGTGCCTGTGGATGCTGCTCCAGCCTCCAGCCTCATGGGGAGACGGAGCTCAGGGTGGCTTTGGGATCGCTCGTTGCGGCCTCCTCCTGTCCCGTGAGTGACAAACCTCAGCCTGGCCACTCGAGGTGCCAGACAGCAGCCCAAGCTTGATGGATGACGGCTCTGGGGAAGGGTTTTGGTTTCCCTGCGAGGCCGGGCTGGCTCAGGGGAGCCGTTGGCAGCTCAGCACGTCCGTCCCCACCCGGCAGAACGGGACTGAGCCTCTGCCCTGCCGGAGAGGATGGCCCTGGACTGGCCCCCGGGCTCCACGGCCTGGGCTCAGCCGCTGCTGCTCAGCTGCTCCTTCCTTGGCCAGGAGATGCTCCCCTGCACAGCATCCCTTCCCAGCACAGCTCCTATCCCAACACAGCTCCCCTTCCCAGCATAGCTCCCCTTCCCAACACAGCATCCCTACCCAGCACAGCATCCCTGCCCAGCACAGCTCCCATNACACATCTCCCATCCCAACACGTCTCCTATCCCAACACAACCCCCATGCCAACACAGCTCCCATCCCAACACTGCTCTCCATCCCAGCACAGCTCCCATACCAGCCCAGGTCCCATCCCAGCACAGCTCCTATCCCAACACAGCTCCCCTCTTCCCAGCACAGCTCCCATCCCAGCACATCACCCCTTCCCAACACAGCTCCCCATCTCAATCCTGGAAGGGCCTGAGCTCCATCAAATCTGCCAAGCGCTCTGCCGAGGCAGGAGTGTGCATGGGAAACACCGTTCCAGGAGCCTGGGGCTGGGCACCAGCACACCCCCCTGTTGTGCCAATAAAATGCAGTGGATTGCTGCTAATTAGTCCCTGATCAATCAATCCTACAGTGATTGAAAACAGGGGCCATCCATCCCCCGCACAGGGCTGGTGGAGGGTGGGAAGCCAATCACTGGCACAGGGATTGCTCCCTCTGCCCTGCCCTTTTTTCTGCTTTGCCAACACCCCAAAATTCAGCAGCTGCTGATGCCAAGGCAACGAGCAGGGTCAGTTCTCCCCTTTCCCAGCCCACTCCTGGCCACCACTGCGTGTCCCAAGGCGTGGGCACCCCCTTCCCTGGCCATGCCAGGGTGACAAACAGCTGCACCATCCCATTCCCTGCGCTCAGGCACAGCAACAAACACCACCAGATGCACACAAGGTCCTGCCATGGACCAACCCTGGCCATTGTCTAATCCTGGCCAAGCTGCTGAACTCTGCTGTGCCTCGGTTTCCCCTTCTGGAAGTCGGGAGAGGGACCCTGGCAGGGTTTTGTGGCGAAGGCTGAGAGCTCTGGGTAACAGGAGCCAGATTTGTCTGTGGATCTGCAGAAAGATCCACCTAAAAATACATAAAATACATAAAAATTCAGCTCTGGCTGGGAAACATCAGCAGAGATGGATTTTAATTCCTCTTCCAAGTCTTGCAAAGCCTCAGCTAATCCTGCAACACAGTCCAAGCACGAACCACGGTGGATGATGGGGTGAGCATCCACCTCCCATCCCAAGTCACCCGGACCCGGCACCGTTCCGGGCTGGCTCTTGAAAAGCCCTCCAGGTGTGAAGAGCTGTGTTTGCTCGGGGATATTCGCACCTTCGCGGCTGTGCACAAAGCTCTCCTCTGTGCCCTGGGTAAACAGAGCTATCTTATCTCCGGGACACTATCGGAGCATCTGAGAGAGCAGGAGAACTCCGGCTGATGTGCCTGACCTCCCAGCTGTTATCCCGGCAAGGACAGGACAGTATTCCAGGGAGGTGTTGGGACGAGCTGTCTGCCCTGCTCCCCCCACTCGCGGCTTTCTGCTCCCGGCCAGGCTGGGCGGGCCTGGGGCTCCCCGGCAAGGCACGGGTGTATTTTGTTTTCCTGGAGATTGGAGTTTTATCGAAAGCTGACAGGCTTATCCTGCCTTATCAGGGCAGCAGTGCTACTGTTAATGGTTTTCTGGAACAGGCTCGGGGTGAAAATGTTGATTGTGCCGGGCTGGGGTGGGTCAGGGAGGAGGGGTGGGTGCCCCGGCTGAGCTCAGCACCCCGTGCCCGCTGTGAGGTGTCCGTGGAACGCAGCACCGCGGCCCCGTGCGGGAACGGGACCGTCCTGCACTGCCCCGCCACGTTTGACATCCAGACCCCATCCCTCGTATCCCACCCTCTGCAAGGGTTCAGCCCGGGGGTCCCACACCCGTGTCCATGTGGAACACAGCATTTCACCTCCTCCCTTTCCCTGGGATTGCCTTGGGATCGCTCTGTTCTGCTGGGTCGCAGCTGAGCAGTGACAGCCTGTGCTGGCTGAACGCTCACCCCAGAGATGGGTCTGGGCTGTCCCCGGGTGGTTCAGCAGCCCTGGTGCTCCTCAGATGCCCCATCCCCAGGAGCTCGTGGTCTGTGTGTGCCCATCCCTGCCAGCAGCTCTTGTCCCTTGCCCCGAGGCTGTGGGACAGCAGAGGTGTGAGGTTCCGCATGGAAAGAATGGGTGAGCTGGAATCACGAGTGTCTTTGGGGTCATGGGACCCATTGTAGGGCTTCAAGCCAAGTCTCCTCGACCCTAAGGCAGTGTTTAAGCAGAGTCCCGAGGGCATGGATGGAAAAATGCCTGGTGATGCAGGACAAGGCGATTGGGTGGGGATGGACACACTGCCAGCACCAAAGGACACCCCGGGAAGGACATTCAGCTCCTGGTAGCGTGGGGCTGGGAGTGATCCCACTGAGCCAGCAGCACCAAGGATGAAGCAGGCAGACATCTGCTCAATCCTGAGGCAAAGCCAGCAAATCTGACCCTACAGCCTCCCTCGGGCCAGGACGATGCACCCGGAGATGCAGCAGCTCTTCCTGCCCAGCCCAGAGCCCCCAGCTGCCTGCTCACTTCGCGGGGTCACTTAGGGCAAACTTTGACGGCTTCAAGTCAAAACACACGGCCCCAGGAAGGCCATTCCTCTGTTTCTCCCTGAGGGATTTAATCCAGATCAAAGCTAGCCAAACACAGGGATTTCCCAGCTTTTCTGCTGGGATCAGCCTCCCCTGCCTGGGACACTGCCTTGGCCAGCCCGGCCCTCGCCGCTTCCTTCACCCAGGCGGGGGAGGCCAGGGCTGTGTGAAGAGGATGGTTAATCCCTGGATGTGACAGCATTCCTGGCAACTGGGCAGGTCTTTGGAGAGGAGCTTGACATGAAGGCCCAGACACACAAAGCTGCACAGGCTTCAGGGCAGCAAAGGCTCTTTTTGGCTGTGGGAACTCTTTACTCTTCATTTGGGCCAAAACTTGAGGGATGGGAATGCCTGGGAGTGGTTTCCCTGGGTGGGAGAGAAGGATCCTGTGGTCCCCCCTTTCCCAATGCCACATCATCCACATTTTCCGAGCCCCTTGTTGTCCATGGGGCTGTGGCCAAGCAGCCACTGCCACTGGCCCAGGTCCCATCCGTACCCCCAGGTCACTGCCAAACCCGCCCCGGAGCAGAGCGGTGACAGACAGCCCGGGCCCAAGCAAAGGTGTTGACAACCTCTCGAGGGCAGGAGAGGAGGAGGGGGTGTGAGGGATCCCTGGGTGTCACCTGGGGCCACCGGGGCCAGCACACACTCCTGCCCTGCCAGGCAGATTTTATCAGAACCCTTTAATTAGCTGATCACGGGCAATTAGCTCTGACCGCCCCTCGCACAGCCTGAAGACCTGGATGGTGAGGAGGATGTTCACAGATGTTTGTGCCACTCAAGCCAAGGGATGTGTCACTTTGTCCCTAAAATTGCCCCTCCCAACACCATGAGAGGAGGCTTCACCCTGCCCTGGATCTGAGCCTGGCCCGTGGCCCCCCGGATCATGGCTGGGGGTTACATGGCCATGGGACAGCCTGGGCACGGGCAGGCATTGAGCCGTGTCCCCACAAATCCTGAAGCCAGCCAAGAACAGATTCCCATCCCAAAATACCCTGGAGTTACGCCTACAACCTAAATCTGACCTGCCAGGGACACTGCATGGGCCTGACTCATGTCCATCCCATGGGAGGGGTCCCTGGGTGTGTGACCCCACAGGCTGGGAGCAGGGAAAGCTGGGCCAGGCCAGCCCCATGAGGGACCACGTGGTGCTAACGGTGCAGAGAGGGTGACCTGGCTCCTGTGGGACAGCCTGGCCCCAGCACAGCAGTGCCACGCGGTGTGGCTGCTGCCCAGGTCACACCTCAGGTGACACCTCACCGCTCCAGGGCTGGAAAAGCTGCTTGCCCTGGCCTGGGAGATGAACGATGTGGGGCAGGGTGACAGTCTAATCCCTTCCTCTGAGGGGTTTTTCTTCCTTTTTTGCCTGCTCCCCACTTCCCTGCAGTCCAGCTGCTGTGCCGAGCTCGGACGGAGCCTGTTTTGGTGGGAGACTGCTCCTGGATTCAGCTGAAGTTCATGAATTTCACCCAAAAGCTGCAGAGAGGAGACTGCATTTCTCCCAAGGAAACTGCATTTCCTGCAGTTCCAGCAACAGGCTGGGAGCAGTCCTGGATTTTAATCTGGCCTCTGCTTTTGAGTCTTGGATGTCGCTCGGAGCCAAACCTCTGATCCTGCTGTGGTTCATTTTCAGGCGCGTGTGCCCCAGAAACTTTTTTTTTTTTCCCCTAAATTAATTTTTCGTACAGAATTCTTTCGTTTGATGGATGCAGTGAGAAACTATTTCCCAAACAGGAAAGAGGACCTCCCTCCCCCTCCTCTCTCCCGTGGATGTTTTTAATAACAACATCAATTGTCTGCAAACAACTTATTCCTTTCTGACCTCAAAACAACTCCTGGTTAATGCATTCCAGCACGGCCACAAAACGAGGCTGAGTGACTTCACAGGGCCTGCAAGAGCTTTTCCATCACAGTGCCCAGTCAGGGAAAGGCCTGATCCTGGCAGATGGAACTGCCTTGGCTTTGCTGGGGATGAGGATGTCGAGCAGCTCAAAAACACCCCCCGAGCACTGGTGCTGCTGTGCCAGTGATTTCCCTGGTGTTTCCAGCTTCAGCCGCTCCTTTTCCCCCAAGTCTCCAGCCAGGAGGACATCCCTGCTTGTCCTTTGTTCCAGGGCCCTGGGGCTGGCCAGGAAAAGTTTCTGCTGTGGGCACGGGGCTCCTCGTGGCTGAGCCAGCCGGGCATGGCAGGGGCAGGAGGAGGCACTTCCCAGGACTGGCTGCTGATGGTGCAGATCAAGGATGGGTTTTTGGGGGGGTGTCCAAGGGAAGGGGAGTCTGAAGCCCTCCAGTGCCACCCCTGAGGGCAAAAAAGTGTCCCCCACCCTGCTGCAAGCTGTGCCACCCACAGCCCGAGGCTGCACAGTGACAGAGGTTTCATGAGGCAGAACAGACACAGACCAGCATTTAACCCCAGCTCTGACCTGGGAAGTGGGATCATCTTCCGTTTCCATCCCAGACTTCCACAGGAATCACCATGCAATGGTGATGTGGCCACCACAGATGGTTCTCTCACAGCCACCTCCCAGCAAGTCCGGCCCTTGGCCAGGTCAAAAGCTCTGCCATGGCCCTGGAGCAGCCGGCCTTGCCCAGCCCCTGCAGCCTCGGGAGTGCTCCTGCTTCAAGGGTTCCTCTCTGGGCACTGCACATTCCCAGATCCTACAGCCCAATTGGCACATTTGTGATGCTGCACAGATGGAGAGCAGGGATCACAGCTGGACCGCAGGGATCACAGCTGGACCGCAGGGATCACAGCTGGATCACAGATATCACCACAGGACCAGACCCATGGGCCCCAAGACTGCTGGATCCCAACCTGGCTGGAGGCATTTCCAGCCAAAGAAATTATGGATTATTAAAGCAGCTTGGGGCCAGCTGGAGCTGCTCACAAAGTTGGGGTGATGGAGCTGTAAAGAAATTCTCCTTTTCCTGTTAGGTCATTGGAAATACCCATCTGGGCAATTTTGAAAGGCAATATTTTGGTTTTCCGGTGTGAAAGGGCACTGCAAAGCCGAGGTCACCTCGAGGCAGCCAGAGGAGGAATATCAAACCACAGGGAATCAAACCAGAGGGAGCTTTGGTGTGGGGGATCAGATGAAATATTTCTACGGCCTGAGATCCTGCAGGGAAGGGGGAAGGGAAGCGTGCAGGACGGCAGATGCTTTGGCAAGGAAAAGGAAGCAGGCTGGAGCTCAAGCCCACCTCCAGACAGAAAAGTTTCACAGTTCCCAGCTTGGCCCGAGCCGCCGACACCCGCCCACTCCCGGCTCCCCTCCGGGCACCCCGAGCTGTGCCCTGGGATGGGGGACCCCTCTGGACCAGAGGGGACCACCAGCACTCACCCCTGCCATGCCAGAGCTGCTTGAAGCCAAGCCCTGCCTCTGCCTTTGCTTCCCCAGGGCGAAGCTGCAGCTCTGGGGGAGACCCAGGCTGGGAACTCCAAAGAGCCTGACTGCAGCAGGGGCTGGTGTGCCAAACGTCTCCCACAGAAGCTCTCCTGGCTGGTTTTCCAGCCCAGCTGCTATGGACAGCAGCACCATCCCCATGGGGAAGCCCAGCTGTGCCCCCAGGGTGTGGGTACATCTGTGCCACCCCATGGGCCACGGCTCCAGAGCTGAGTGGGACCCCCAGCCCAGCCCAGCCCAGCCCCAGAGCAGCTCCGGGTGCTCCTGAGCACATCAGTTCCCTTCTCTGCCTTCCTCGGGGTGACCTCATTCCCAAGCCAAACCTCTGAAGTGTCTGTGGTTTGCCCAGCGCTGAACACAAGGATTTAATTCCTTGTTTGCCATGGTTTGTATCTCTGGCACCGCCGCAGCCCTGGAAATAACCCCGAGCTGGAGCCTGATCCCCACGGCAGGAAATCAGCATCATTTTCTGAGCGTTAACAGACAGAAATCCCGGCAGGAACACGTGGAATTTCCCAGGAACCCAGCTGGCTGTAAACCCACGGGCTGCTCACGCTGATGTCAGGGCCCTCGGGGATATTCCCACATCAGGAAACAATGCCTTCAAAACCCACAAAGACAGGGACTGCAGGGGTGAGACGAGGAAAAGGAACCCACGACAGCCACCAAAATGTCACCTGGCTGTCACTCCCAGGGGACAAAGCCCAGCCTGGCAAGGGCTGTGGCAGGAGAGGCTGAGAGGCAAAGGGCACACGGCTCTGAGCCCTGCCTCAGTGGCTGAAGGTCTTTCAAGTCCTTCTGGGCTTGTACTTGGCCCTCAGCATTTCCTGGCTGCCATGGGGGTGTTGGATTGAGCTCCTGGCACTCAGCAGTGGGATGGTTGCAGGCTCCACTTGGAAAAGGGATGTGTTTTCACCTGGAAGACCTGGGAACTTCCGATCACAAGCAGAGAAACCAACTAATCTTCACCAGGACAAACATTTCTTCTTTTGAAACCAGGCTTGGGCCATCAGCCTAAAGCTCTGTTTGACGTCCCTTCCCTCAGGAGCTCAAGCCTCCTTCACCTATGGCCAAGCACGTTCCCTCCCATGGAGAAAACCCTTCCTCTCCCTTGGAAAACAGCACGGCAGATCCCTTCCAGCTGCACCATCGCAGGGAGCGCAAGTGAGAGGGATTTATTTATTGCTCTTGCTGACAGGCTAAGCCAAACTGGCGCTTGGGATCTGAAATGAGGGGATCTGCTGCAGCCTGGCTCTGCTGAGGGGCTGCGGGTGAGAGCTGAGCTGGTGCCCCCGGCTGGGCACGGCTCTGTCCCATCACACGCCCAGCCCTTCCCGGGATGCTTCCCTGCTCCCTGCCACCGGCATGCAGGGCCCGCGGCCCCTCGGGCTGTGTGTGCCAGTGGAGGGGACACTTCATTCCAAGGGTGCCTCAAATGCCACCCCAGAGCCTTCCCCGGGAGCTGCTCCTGCAGGTGGTCAGGCCACTGTGGGTGCAGTTCGGAGCTGGGACTGCTGCTGCAGGGGCTGGAATATCCTGGGTGTCCCCATGGCACACGGAGACCAGGCAGAAGCCCTGCCCGTGCTCCTGGTGCCTTCCTGGGTGATGGAGGGAATTTCTTCACCAGCGGCACGGCCACGGGCAGGTCCCTCTGTTGGGCAGCTGCATGGAGAGCGTCCTGGCTGAGGAACGAGATTTGGGGCTCATTTTTTGGTCTAAAATTTTGCTGGGTCGTTCATATCTGGTTCCAGTCCTGGATCCATGCACTGAGTGGCTGTGGCCAGCATTGCATGGACAGGAGAAATGTCCAGGGACCATGGAACCCCAGGGACCGTGGAACCCCAGGGACAATGGAACCCCAGGGCCTGTGGAATCCCAGGGCCTGTGGGACCCCAGGGACCATGGAATTCCAGAGATTGTGGAACCCCAGGGACTGTGGAACTCCAAGGACTGTGGAATCCCAGGGGCTGTGGAACTCCAAGGACCATGGAACCCCAGCCTGTGCAGCGCTGGCTGAGGAGGGGAGCAGGAGCTTCCCTGTGTCAAGCATCACCCCAAACTTTCCATTTTCTTTGGGAGCCCTTGGAAGGGCTGGAGGACTGAGGAGCATGAGCCCCCGGGGTGTGTGGTGCTGTGTGCCCCCCTCCTGCTCAGAGTGCAAGGACTTTGCACGTGTCCCCGAGCACATGGGTTGCTTACTCCTAGGGAGGCTTCACCAGCACTAAACTCTTGAGAACAACCTTTGGAGTTGCTGACACTCAGCTCACAGTTTAAACAATCCCAAAAGCCTGTTTTTTCAGGCATAACAGCCCCAAATAAACACTACACAAACTGAAGCTCAGGGACTCTGCCTGAGTGCAAGAACTGTTGTTTCGGGAATGGCTGGAGGTGAAAAGGATGGCCACGGGTCTGGGATGCTCAGCTGGTCTATGAGGAGGGGACTTCCAGTTTCCACCCTGTGGTGGTCCTTTGGGATGCTCTCGGGGGCTCCAGCACCACAGGGAATGGACAACTGCCTGTGTTCTCCATCCCAGGGTGCTCAGGGTGACTCCAGTGCACCTTGTAGGACAGAGCATGGAGAAGAGACACATTCCATAACAGCCGGCCCTACACCCTGATGCCATTTATCCCTTCACCCCAACAATACCCGCACCAGGAAACAGGGACAGAGGGATTTTTACCCCTGACCTTACACATCTTTAACTCAGCCCCACCAACCTCCAACCTCACTCCTCGTGCAATTCTCTTCCTGTTTAAAACCCAAGGTGCAGATCCCTTCAGAGGGGTCTTCGGCTCAGTTTCAAGCCCGAGCTGTCCCTTGGCCGCCAAACCCTTCCCAACAAACCCGGGCAGCGACAACACATCCCAGGCCCTGCTCCTGCCCGGATCGTTTTTAACCTTGCCCGACTTCGGCCGTGGCAGGACTAAGGCCGCTCAGTGGGAAGCCAATTCCGAGCGGCGCTGCCTTGTATTTGCCTCTCCAGGTGGCAACGGGCTGAAAAGCGCCCCTAATCCCGCCGAAGGAATCGCACGGCACGGAAACAAAGCCGGGCTCCGTTGTATTGTGTTCATCCCCTTTTAACGCGGGCCGGCTCAGCCACCCAAGATAAAGCAGGCGAGGATCCCCCAGCTCCCCGTGCCAGCACCCCGAAGGAAGAGGTAGGAAAGGTTCGCCAGGCCCTGCTCTGGTTTGGCTGCAAAGCTGTCGGTGTTCTCGCCACGTTTTTTTGCTACATCGAGGAAAAATTCTCCTGTCCCATCTCCTCCCACAGCTGGTGCCTTTCACCGCATTTTTGGCAAAGTTCAAGCTGATTTTTTCTGCGGCCTGAGTGAGGTTCCCCGCTTAAACAGAAAAACTCCCTTTAGGGCACCAGTTCATCTCCATGGCTATAAATGGGAGACACCTTGTAGGCTTCATCTGAAAGGCATCAGCCCATCGACTGACCCCTGAGACACCTCTGCAATCCCAAGGTCAGTGATGACCTTTTTGAAACAATTGACTCAGCAGGGACTGCAAAACCTTCTCTATGCCAAGCATCACATTTATGTCTCATTTCTTCAGTTCAACTTCAGGTTTTCTACAAAGATTTCAGACGGGGAACTCTGGATCATCCTTGGCTGGTTGGTTTATTTTGTGAATCTGCTGCTCTGCCCCCTCCTGACCCCTGACATGACCAGAGAGATGGGATAGCTGCCCAGAGGCTGCACGGACACCACTCCCAGGCTGGGCTGAGGACACAGAGGTGAAGGCAGAGCTGAGCCCCAGCCCCAGAGCTGCATTTTCGCTGCCTCATGGAAAGGTAGTGCAGAGTATGGGGGGGTCACACAGCGAATCCTGCATTCACCTGCTTTGTTTGTATGGAAACTCCTCAGGGTGGAGCCAGAAAAGAGCTCTGTGCCCCCTCCCGTGTGTCTGTGTCGGGGTAGCCCCTCCTTGCTGCCCACAGCAGCACTCCCTCACCCCTGCCCACCCCACAGTGCTCACGGTGCTGATGTGAGCATCCCTGATCCTCCCTGATCACACCAGGGATGCTCCACATGTCCACATCCAGCTCCCACTCATTCCCAACAGCGTCAAGTGGTGAAAGCCCTGATTCAGTCAAATCAGCTCCGGAGAATCCTCCGTGCTGGAGCTCCAATTCTGCTCAAACCCTACCAGGGCAGTGCTGGGAATGCTCCCACTCGGGATCCTGTGAGCTCCCAAGATGGGAGTGCCTGGGATTGGGAGGGAGCTCGAGGCAGTTGCTGGACCCAGCCCCGGCTGGGACTGCCCCGTGCTGGCCCCGCTGGGCCCCGTGCTGGTGGCTCAGGGGCCGTGCCTGACGCCAGCCCCATTCCCAGATCCAGCAGCGGGGGCTGCTCTGTCCTGCCCTTGCACCTCTCCCTTCTCTGCCTCCCCCACGGATGAGCCGCGGCTCTGCCTCCCTGACCCGGAGCTGCTCAGGCCAAGATGAACAAGAGCTCAGTGAGGAAGCAGCCACGAGCTGGGCTCTGTCTGAGTGAAAACAACTGCCCTGTGCCAGTTCAAATACAACTCCCCTTTCCTTGCTTATATAACACGGGAACCTTCTTGCCACAAATTCCCTTTATTCCTGGCCCAACAAAGCCTTACAGGCCCTTATGTTTCTTGGCCACAATGGCCAAGACCCTCAGAGAAAAGGTGGGGTCAGGGCCAGGTGCACTTGGCTGGTCCCTGGCCAGGCTTAGGTGAAACCCTCCGTGAGGGGAGGGCTGGATGTTTGCTGAGGGCAGGGGAAGCTGGCAGGATGAGGGAATTTCTCCGGACGGATCTCTGCCTTGTGTCACTGCAGAGCTGGATCCAAGTGGAGAAATATCAGCACTGCTCAGGCACCTCCTGAGCGGGGTCTGCCTTCCATCCAGCACACCTTGGGTGGCCTCAGGCATGTCCTTGACCCACCCTGGGAACACCCCTGGTTCTCCCTTTCTCCAGCTGGACAGGGCTTTCCAACAGGATGGGGCAGAATAAGATTTCTACTTCGGCTTCTCACAGCTCTCAACCTGGACCTGCATCCCAGGACCTTCATCAGGAGTCAGGTTTGGCTTGTCAGGAAGGGAGTGGAGAAGGGTTTGGGGTAAAGGTGGAGTTTCCATTGCCAACCCCAGGCAGTGGTGGAGGGAGGGCGTGACTGGGATCCAGGGAGATCCACCTCGGTCCTGCTTGCAGGGAGCAGAGCCCGCTGAGCCGATGGCAGGGCAGTTCCTGGAGTCAGCCCTTGTTTGGAAAGGTGTCTCCTTAGCTCGGGGTTCTCCAAGAACATCAGAGCCTTGGCAGGGGCCAGGCTGCAGTCTGAGGTTAACAAAACAACCTGGTGCAGACAGGCGCTCTCGGAGCAGTCCTCAGTCGGCAGCTCAGTCTGTGCCACGGGGATCTGCGGGAACACCGGGGACGTCCATCCCTCACCTTCCCCAGGCCTTCCCAAGCCCTTCCCGAGCCCGGGAACAGCTCATGTCCACGGGACAGCCCACGGGATGCACACGGAGAGCAAAATCTCCCAGTCCTGCCGCGGAGACAGCAGTTGCCTGGCTCCTGCAGGCATTTCTCCACCACAAATGAGCTCTGGAGCCAAGAGCAACCTCGGAACGTCCAACGCGTCTCCTCCGGCCGCTGTCCCAGGGGACAGCCCGGCTGGAAATGTCATTAGGATGTGTCACCTCTGCCTGCTTGGAAGGATCCATCAGAGCCAGGAGCTCACTTTTAACGAGCCCTTTCATGGTACGTTACCGGGGGAGCAAAAAAATGCACCAGCACCACCCCTCCTCCGAGCGAAACGGATTTTCCAATAAAATTTATAGAGCGTGGAAAGGGCTTCTGGCGCTGGGGTTCAGAGGTGGCTGGCCCTGTGCGTGTGGAGGCACCACCCTCCTCCTCCTCCTCCTCAGAGGATGAAAACAAAACAAACAAGCAGGAAAATCCCAGGAGCAGATAAGTGAAGTCCCGTCCTTCACTGGAGTGACCGAGGTGCTGGTGGGAGGTGACCCTCGGATGGATGAGCTGAGCTCTCTGAGCCTTCTGGGGTCCAGAGGACAGGCACAACCATGGCCACGGGGCCCAGCTCCTCCAGGAGCCCCCGGGGACACCCCTGCACACCAGGAGCAGACTCACAGGCTTTCCTTGCACTGCAGTGGGATTTGGGAACCTCATCCCAAGCCGTGCCAGCACCGTGGGTGTGTGCAGAGGATGCTCCTCATGGAGAACTTGGGCAAGTAGGTGAGCAAACTGTGGCCACGGTGGGAGCCCCCGTGCCTCAGTCTGTGGTTCAGTAGCCATGTGGGCTACCTTTGAGCCAGACACCCCAATTCCCTTCCAGAGCCACAGGGAAGAAGCAGCTGCCTCTGGGGTGCTGCACCTCACCCCTAGGCACGTTCTAAGGGGTGCAATGATCATCCCCTGCTCTGGGTGAGACACTCAATATCCCCCTTCCAGCCCAAGGGGCAGGAGTGTCCCCAGGCTGTCATTCCCTGGGGCTGGCAGCGTGAGGGGACGGGGATCACCCTGTGACAGCGCAGCTCGGGGCAGGACCTCGGCACTCAGCATCCCCTCGCGGGTGAGGGATGGGGGACGGGGGACGGAGCCCGGGGAAGGGGGAGCAGGATTTCCACGGCCAGCCAAGAGAACAAATTATCCTCGCACAGTCCACCCTTGCCTCCAGTCGCGAGTAATCCTTGCAACCATGACAGCCACTTCTCTTGGCCCCGGAGAATTGTGTAAATCAGAGCAGAACAAAAGTCCTTTGCTGGGAGCTGGGCATGTGCGCTGCCTTTCAAAGGGGAGGCACATTTCTCTATAGATCTGCATTCTCCGGGGACTGCCACTCTGACAGCAGAGAGATTAAGCAAAACAAGCCACTCAACCTTCCCTTCTCCAGCATCTCTCCGTGGCTGAGGCAAACCACAGGGCAGGGCCATAATTCACACTTGTTGCTTCTCCCCTCAGTTGTTTCATGGCCTATTTTTCCTGCTTTAAGTTTTCAAAGTTTTGAGTAATAATTACATCAAGCGCAGCCTCCTTTGGCGTTAGGGCTGGAAAACTTGGAAATAATGAGGAAAAGCAAACCAAATGTAGCAATTATCAGAGTCCTCGGGGAACCTGCAGAGCTGCAGCGAGCCGCATCCAAACCTTCAGCAGAGCCATTGGAGCCGCATTCCTTGCTGGAGTGGGAAGCAGGCACACGAATCCTCGCCCACACACCCCGAGGGGAAAGCTTTAAATCAACCCAACCACCCCAGACACAGCTTAAAGCAGTTCTTTGGTCACTGGCAGTGCCACAGGTTGCAGGTCCCCCTTGGAAGTGCTGCTGGGGGTGTTTGTTGCTCCCAGCACAGGGACAGGTGACGGCAGAGCGAGCACAGAAAGCCCCCTGTGCTCCCCCAGACCATGGAGGGTTTTCTTGGAACTCCTCTAAGCAATCAGGGCAGCAAACTCATTCCTTCTCCACTTGTGTTTGGACCAGGGGGGACCTGGCTCAGCCCCACCGAAGGAGGGGCTGAAAATCAGAGTTGTGGGGGGTTTAAGCCCTCCTGCTCCTCAGGGGTTTCTTGGAAATGGGCTGTTTTCCTAATTCTACAGCAGTTTGCACGGACAAATTTTGGGTCCTGGCTTGTGCACTGTTTGTCTGCTCCAGGGCTTGGACACTGGGGAGGTGTGGGACTGTGCCCTCTGTCAGCTGCTGTGTCTCTCCTCTGCTCCAGCGCTGGCAGGAGAAGATTTTGATGCTCTCTGTTACCCCCAGCCCTCCCTTCCCTCCCATCTCCTGCAGGAGACTGTCCTGGCACTGGGCACCGGTGCCCACCTTGCTGGCATTGCTGGAGAGGGGGAATATTTCTCAGGTGGGAGGGGCCCCCTTTTTGCAGAGGGGACATGGCCTCGTGGGCAAGGAACACTCCAAAGGTCCCCTGAGCCACCTTGGAGCCACCAGCACCCCCCTGACCCTGCAGGGACAGCAGAATCAGGGCCACCCTCTGCCCTGGAGACACCAGCTGAGCCCAACTGCAAACCTGGCCTGGACATGTCCGGGAAGGAAAAGAACAGGGAATTGTGCAACGGCCGTGGGTGTCAGAGCACACAGCCCGAGCTGGGGAGCTGAGCCGTGGCCTTTGCCGACCTGCCTGGGTGTCAGACCCAGTCCTGCTTCAGGCAGGAATCACAGCCTGCCCAGAGGCTCTGGGAGGAAGAGTTTTCATTTTTCCAAGGAAAAACACGGAAACGTGGTAGAAACATTTTTGGGGTGTATTTCAGCTTTAAGTGATTTCGTTTGGGGTTTTGAAAGCCAAGCCAAAAGTTTGGGTTTCGAACAAAAAAAGGGAAATATTCCTGTCCTGTTTTGAATTGCCTTCCATCAGATAATCAAAAGCTTCGTGGAAAGGGAAGAGTTTCCTCCAAACATTCACATCCAATCTGAGACAGTAAATTAAAAGGAGCTGGATGTTTTTAAAGGGTTCCCTTATTAGCAGCAGTGTAACTTCCTTCCCTGCAGGACACCACCTCCCCTGCTCTGCCTGCTGTCACTCCCGACTCCTGGGTTAGTTTTAGGGTGCCTGGTTTGCAGCTGAATTGTCTCCAGATGGTTTCCAGGGGGGCTGAGCACTCCCTTTTCCTGCCCGTGGCCCCGGCATGGCTGGGATGGGAGCATCCAAGCTGGCATTTGCCTGGCAATGCTTTGTTTCCCTTCCCCGTCTGCATCCGGTGGCTGCTTCCACAGGCAGGGGAGCCGAGCTCAGGGTCTGGATCCCCCCCAAATGTGGGTACCCACACAAAGAGTAAAACAGGCCCTGCCCCACAGTGTCTCCAGCCTGCAAAATGGGGCTAAACACTATTTACTCTCTGCAAGCTCCACATGAAATATGATAAAATGAGGATAAATATCTGTTTTCTCTTCCCCCCCTCCCCCTCCTTTTAATGTAGGGAAGGTAACACTCCTGAGCCCTGGGGATCGCCTTTATTTTCCCTTTTCTGATATTTACTAAAGACTTAAAGATGGGAAGAGGCAGAAGCCTATGGAGTGCATGGGCTGAGATGAAAAGGTCCTGGATCCCCAGCGGGGTAGGAAGGCTTCCAACAGGAGGCACAAGCTGCTCGGCTTTGTTTCTCAATTCAAACATGGTACCAGGCACAAAAGGAGGGGAATAATATCGCTCTCCCAGGGGCGAGCCCACGCCTGGCTGCTGCCCGTAATCATCATCATTCCCAACAAAAAAAGGATGCCAGCAAGAAAAATGATTTGGGATTAAGGGTTCCTGTGTCCCACCTGCTGGCTCGGGGTATTCTGCCGCTGAATGGACCTGCAGGTCCCCCAGAGCCCGGGCACCCTGCGGCACGGCACGGCCCTTTCCGGGCCACCATTGACACTCTGGGGGATCAAAATGCCTCGGGAAAGATTCCCGGGGAGCTGATCATGTGCATAAAGGGCAACCTGTCAGCGACCCCACGACAGCACAAACGCCGGGGCTGTGGGGAAGGGACACCCCGGGTTTTCCTGCGAGGCAGAGGTTGGAATGGGCAGGACAATGAATGTTAACGCCTGAGCTGACCAGCGCTGGGCAGCTCAATGCCACCCCAGGAATTCCCTGTAATCTGCCATTATATCCCTCCTTTGACATGGTTTTCCTCTGCTTAACGGCCCTCTTTGGGCTTTGCTCCCGAGGAGGAACAAGGCTGAGCCGGGCGGCCCCTTCCCAATCCCAAGGTGTGCGGACAATGCTCAATTTTCTCCTCCCAGCACAAACACAAAGAGGGAGTCAAGCTCCCCTCACACGTCAATAGAGCATCTAAACCCACCCCTTTCCCCCCACGGTTGCTCCTTGAGGCCACAAAACCTCTGTCATCCTCTGCATCCAAGTGCGAGGAGCTCCACGGCTTGCCCGCAGTGCTGGAGGGATTTGACTTGGATCAGGATCCCACCGGCTTCATTCATCCCCTCCTGCACAAATCCCACACGTTCCCACAGAGCATCCTGCCCCACCAGCATCCCCCATCCCTGTGTCCCACTCCAGGTGCTGGTAGGGGATGTGGTTCTGAGGGACTCCCCGGACTCCTCCTGCCCCATTCCCTGCACAGCTCGGGCTTTGCCGAGCAGGTCCAGGGGCTCAGAACCCTCCCAGCCACAGCCAGGCTCCGATCCAGCTGCAGGGGCAGGACAAGCAGCTGCTCCCAAACCTTCACCGCAGCCACTGGAGGAGCATCCCAACCCACCAGCATCACCACCCCCCTTGGAGGGGCTGCAGGAGCATCACCACCTCCCTTGGCTGGGCTGGAGAAGCAGCCCTGCCCTCCTTGGCCGGCCCCAGAGCACCTTGGCAGGCTCTGAATGAAGGTCCTTGCCGGCCTCGCTGAGCCAGAAGGTCCTTGGTGCTCACAGGTACCACGGCAGCACCGATGGGAAAAGCTGAGAGCGAAGCTGGAGGGAGCTGAGCTCTGCCTGCGGCTTCCTGGGAAGACAAACCCACTCTGGAGTGTCCTTCAGCTGGCTTGGAAGCCTCTGTGGGCCGCCTGGAGCCACCTGGAGAGCTGTGCCCTTTGCAGGTTGTGCAGAAGGAGCTGCTTGGGCTGACTCCCTTTATCCTTGGTATCCCAGCACTGGCATTTCCCCTTTGGAGCTCTGCCCTGCTCCCACTGGGATCAATGGGATGCTTCAGTTTACTGCAGAGAAGCAACTGCCACCAGCTCTTCCATCAGCTTTATCCAACATGAAACAAGCCCTTAGAATCCCATAAATAAATAACGGCGTTTCCATCTGATTTTGGATGCAAGCTGTAGGATTTTTAACTCATTAAGAACCCCTGAGCTGAGCCCTTTGTTTGCCCAGGGCCTTGTGGGGGTACCCAGCACTAAATGAGAAAAAACTGCACTGATCCCCCGAACTTTAACTGGGGAAATGCCGTGGGGGAAGCCGTGAGACCCCACAGAGGAGAGCCCGATTTTCAGAGATCAGCCACCCTTTGCAGGGAAGTTCCATCCCTGCCCAGGGGAAGAGCTGGCACGGGGAGGAGTCAGGAAGGCCAGGATATAGGGGTAAGCCTCTATAGGATTATAGATGTACCTGTAGGAGCTGTAGGGGCAAGGCCACACCAAGAGATATGGAGCAGTAAAGACAAGGGCTGAGGAAACACCCTGGGAGAGGAGTTATGGGGACAGGAGAGCCTCAAAAGGGAGGGAGGGAGGGAAGCAGGGAAAGAAGGAGGGAGGGGGGGAAGAGGGAGGGAAGGAAGAGAAGCAGGAAAAAGGAAAGGAAAAGAGAAGAAGAGAGAGGGAGAGAAGGAAGGAGCTAATGAAGAAGAGCTGCTCTGAAAAGGTTGGACTTGATGATCTCAGAGGTCTTTTTCCAGCCTTACTGATTCTGGGATTCTGGGATTCTGGGATTCTGGGATTCTGGGATTCTGGGATTCTGGCCTCTGGAGGTGACAGAAGCACCAACAGACTCTTCACTAAGAGGTGTTTTCAGCCAGGCTGGGGTTTGCTTCCCTTGGAATGTGTCCGTGGGGCTCACCTGTGCAGGTAAAGGTGGGCAACGCCAGAGCTGTGTCACAGACTGGCAGGCAGTGGTGACAGTGAGCTCTTTGGCACAGATTCACAGACTGGGAGCACCAACGGCGGCTCTGGGGCTAAACCAAAAGCCAGAGTCCACCACAGAACCTACAGCAACCCCAAAAGGTCTAACGGAGCCACAGCGAAAGTGTCAGCAAAATGCACCACCTGCCTCAGCTGAAGGACTTGGGATGAAGGAGGATCGGCCTCAACACCACAGGCACTTTATTGGGGTTTGCAAAGATTTCCTGGTCACCCCTTCACAGGGAAAAGGCAGGATCTGCCGCACTGCTTTGAAGAGGGACATCAAAGGGCGTTGCCAAAGGGGACGGTGTGGGGACGTTACGGTCACAATGACCATTGCCTCACCCATCGGTCACTCGTCAGAGCCCAGCTGAAGCTCAGCTTTCAGTACCAGCCCGTGGCGGAGGGACAGCCTCGCCACATCTGGGAGAAAGGTCCGTCCCATGCTGATCCCAGTGAGGGCCGGGAGCCTCTGGGAATTTTGCTCAATATTTTCTACGAGGTTCTGAGTTTACAAGGCAAGCCTGGGTGTCTGGCCAGAAGGGGAAGCCCTGGCATCGCCTGGGACCTTCTGTCCCGTGGTACAGTGACAATGTCCACGGCATTTCCCTGGACTGGTGATTCCGATGCCCGGCAGGGTGTTGAATCTGGAATTGTCTACGAGGTTTCAGTTCTCTGTCTAGCGTTGCTCCCTCCCACGGGGTTGGGAATTGCTGCGAATTTTATTTTGTTTTGGAAGAGGAGAGTTCTTGCCTCCTGCTTCCTTCGGCCTCCAGCTGCTCTGCTGTGGGACCAAACCCAGGATCTGCTGGGGGCTGCTCGTGCCTGCTCACCGCAATCCCAAACCCGGCCTGGAAAGGAGAGCCCCGGAGCAGAGCAGGGAGAGGGGCGGGATGGCCTCTCGCAGAATGCCCTGTTCCTGCTCCCCAGTGTTTCTCCTCTCTCAGGGCTCCTGCTCTGGAGGTTCTGCACTTCATCTTGTCCATAAAACTGATGCTAGGCAGGAGGCTTGGCTCAGCCTGAGCATGACCCACGGCCATAAATCTGCGCTGCTCCCCCTGCTCACGCCCCCACGGAGCTGCTGTCACTGCCCGTTCGGAGCTGAAAAACCAACCGTGACATCTCCCAGGTGCAGATGTGTTTGTCTCCCCTCCCTGCCAGACTTCCTTGGTTTCCCTCTCTCTCTGAAGAGGCAGAGATTTAGCAGCCTCTCCTCCTGCGTGGAAATGTTGAGGCAATGAGGGGCAGAGGAGCTGCTCGGAGACCCGAGGGACACGGCAGCCACCCCATGAACCCCACAGGATGAGGAGCAGGGCTCGAGGTCCTGCCTTGCCCCAGGAGGACTTTGGAGAAAAGGAATTTCCCCCATCCCAGCGCTGAGGCGGTGGGAGGATGGGGAAGGTTTCCTGGCCGCAAGAAGAGCTTCACGGAGGAACAAAATGGGTTATGAGAGGAGGGTGGTGGGGAGAAGGTCGGACAAGGAGGAAAGCTGGGCTTGTGGAAGGAACTAAACTGAGCCCTGGTGCTTCTGCCCTTCCTGCAGGCACCCAGCACACCCAGGCACCCACGGGCTCCCTGCTGGGGGTGATGATGTGTGGGGCCACAGCACGGGCAGAGTCATGGGGCCCCTCCAGCCTCCTGACCTTTACAAAAGGGCAGACAAAATGCAGCACAGCTGAGAATCCACTTCCAGACTCCAAATGGTCCCAACCGCTCCTAAGCCTTTATCCCATGCCAGTTAATCCTTATAAATGTCCTGGATGTGTGATCCGGAGAAGTAAAAGCCATTATACTGCTATTACTACTAATGTGCTACTAAAATGAGCTACAAGGATTCCATCTTGGGTTCAGAACCCCCTAAATTATAGAGAAACCCCTAAATTGCAGAGAAACCCCTAAATTGCAGAGAAACCCCAACTGCCACCTGGCTGCCCCATACTCAAGCACCTCCCAGGGAGTCTGGTGCTGCTCCAGTTGGAAACAGGATCCTGCACCAGCAGGTCCTTTCTTTGGACCAGTGTGGCCAGTCTGAGGGCCTGGTACAGAGCCTGAGGCTGGGATTCATCCCCATCATTGCTGATATTTTGATCAGTGCTCGTTTTAGGCTCCTGGCTGCTCTGCCCTTCGCTGGCAGCCGTGAAGGGAGGAAGGATTTCCAAGAGGGAATTCGGAGTGCAAAGGGAAACACCTCCCCACTTCCCAACCGGCATCTCCATGATGCTTCCATAAGCACAGCCCAAAGGTGGCATCAGCCATTGATGTGAGTGTTCCCTGGGGGTTCAAACCCTGCCCACGCAGCTCTAGGGGCTTTCTGGAAGAGCATAAGCCAAGAGCTGCCAGCTGCAACCTGGGGGCAGCAGGGCTGGGGTGAGGGCAGCAGCACCAAGTAGCCACATCCTAGAGTCGCTGTGACTGGCCCTGTGCACCCTGAGCGACTCCCAGGGACAGAAATATTCCCAAGCCCTGCTCCTGCGGCAGCCCTGAGTGACTTTTACAGCTCGTTGGGAGTGCCAGATTTCCTCTCTCTCAGTGCTCCGGGGAGGTGGCTCCGATTTCTGCAGCTGGTGCTGGAAGCCTCCTCTTCAGATCACACAGTGATAAGGGGTGACTGGGGCTCTTTATGACAGCGCTTAACGAGCTGATGACATTTTTACGAATGAAGACAGTCCCAGGAAGATCGGACTTGTTGATTTTTCAGCGATGCCAAGCCCCTCCCCTGACTCACAAACCCCAGCCACATTCTTCTCTGCAGATGAAATCTTTGCCTGTCCTCTCCTTCCGACCAGCCTGAAGCCAGATTTGGGAATAACCTGCCTTTCTTTTTGATGGGAAACTTTGACTTCTCTCCTACAGAATGGGAGGATCCCAAATCGGAGGTGTCCACGGCACTGAGGATCGGAGCTGGGCTGGGAGAACGAGCCTGGATATCGGCTGATCTCTCCTTAGGGTCAGCAGAGGGATGTGGGATGAGGCGAGCACAAAGGCACTGCTGTGTTTGGCCTCCCGAGAGCCAGCCCTGGCTCCTCCAGGGATGAGATGGCTCTGGAAGAGCGAGTGAAGCGTGCCAGGGTGTATGAAGGATCTGTGAGGGGCTTTTCCAAAATCCCCCACAAGAGGCTGTTGGGAACTCCCGGTGACCAGAGGAGGAGAGGCAAATTCCCATCCTAACCCCAGTCTGGGGCAGCAGAGACAAAGAGTGTGAACCCTGCAAGGCTTGGCACGCAGGGGGGCGAGCGGCGCCCGGGGCGAGTCATAATTAAAAATAATAACACTGAGCACTTTCAAAGCACTCGGTAAACATGATTAACTAATTAGTCAAGTCTTTACTAATTAACCAGTCACAGGACTGCTGTTGCTCAATATGTTTAATGATCCGGAGAGAGGTTGAATAGCTGGGGGCAACGAGGGGCGGGAGCTGAGGAGGGGATAGGTGGGAGGCTGAGCTGAGCTCACACGGGAGGGGACGGGCACGGACACGGGATGGGCTCTCCTATCCTGCCAAAGACAGGGCTGTCCTCTTCTCCTGATTCCTGCAAAGCCCTCTCCACCTCCCGCCCTCCTCTCAGGGCAGGGCACTCGCTGTGTCACCCCCACAGCCACCCGTGGTTCGTGGTTGGTGCTGTTTAGGCACAGCAAGATGCAGGTGGAATTTTTCAGGTAGACCTGAAGCCAGCCCAGTCTGAAATCAGGCTGAGCTAAGTGTGAATCCCCCAAAAGCCCACCAGCTCCTCTCCTCTCTCTTTCCTTCCAGTAAACCAAGAATTGGAGTAAGAATAGTGCAGGAGTGGGGAAAAGAACAGAGAATTAGGACCGGGGGGTCCCTCTGGTTGCCACTGCTCATAGAACAGTTCTCCCCCCCGTGCCTCAGTTTCCCCAGGACAGGCACTGGATATCACACCAGGTGACATGCTCAGGGACTCCAACATCAATTTGGTTTCCAATCAGGAGTTGCAGTTGGAAACTTCCCCACAAACTGAGTGAAAAGCACCTCCCCAAAAGGCAGATGGGGCTGGTTTCAGCCTTCCTGCTCATGATTGTCCTGCACCTTTCCCCCTCTGCATGAGCCCCTTCCTTCTTCCTCTGCACTAATCCCGACAGGCTGCTCTCAAACAGCTGCTGGTGGCACCAGGCTGTCCCTGCTGCTGGCACAGGTGTCACACTGCAGGAAAGCTGCTCCTGGCTGGTGGCTCCAGCACATCCCAGAGCCCTGCAGGGCACTTTTAAGCCCCTGCCCTGACCCTGCCAGTGAAAGCCACCTTTGGGGACTGGATTTAAGTATTTCCTTGATGTAACTCAGGCATTTACTGTCCAGAGTCCAAGCTGCTGTGTAATTAAACCTTGGATTTCACAGCATCACCGATGCATCTGGAACAGCTCTCAATGGCTGTGCCCACAGCTGTTACTGACACATCCCTCCTCCCAGCACCAGGAGTTTATTCCCTGCAGGAGGGACCTGCCAGGACAGAGGCAGCACCGTGGGGTCCCACAAGGTGCTGAGGGGGGCTGAGTGACCCCTCTCCCAGCGCTGCTTCTCCTGGAATAGCTGGGAAGTGCTGAGCTTCCCGTGGGACGTGCAGAGCTGCAGCACCTGCACACATCACCCTGTGCTGAGGGGCTCACACGGCCAGGCAGCACCTCAGCCACTGTTGGGGCCTCTCCTGCAGGAGAAACCAAGCCTTGGAGAAGGTCTGACCTCGGGTTTCACTCAGAGCTCCAGTGCCTGGGTGGATTTTTCCCATCAGACATCCCCAGCTAGGTGGGAAAGGGCATCCAGTGCTTTTTAGGGAAAACAGAGGACTGGGGCAGCACCTGGCAGCTCTGCACAATGTGCTGGCACTGGGTGCTCTGCTCGTGGAGATGGAGCATCCCACCTCGCTGGAATGCCAACAGAGTGCCTGGAAAGAGCATCCTGTCCATTTTCTCCCAGCTGGCTCCTGGACCTTGAGAATGAAGGGCCACCAACTGGGCAAGCAGCTCCTGGCTGAGCTACCGGCGTGCTGCGGAGGGAGTGAAACTCTGCAGCGGCAGACACTCGATCCTGCAGTTACCAGGAGAGAAAGAAAGAAAATTCTCCCATGCAGAACAGCGTTTGGAGGTCAATAGAGAAAACCCCGCGGCCTGAATACCCCGTCTGGGGAGCCCGGGGAGCCTGGCAGGGAGGCTCGGGGTCTGGGTGTCTGCGTTGCCACACTTGCAGCCAGGTTACCATGGCTCATCCGCGGGGCATCCACGCCCGGGGGTTGTGCTGCCTGCTCTCAATGGGCTCTGCCCCTCCAGCACGGAGCGGGACACTGGATTTGCAGGAGAAAAGCTCGTCCTTAGCGGTCCTGATGTGTCATCACCCCGGGGGCTCGCAGAGGAGGGTGGGTGCAGCCCGGGGAGGCGACGCCTGCGCTGCCCCGCAGCCCCCGGGCATGGTGCCCGCTGCCCTCCCCAGGCGCCCACCTCGCCCTGCTCAGCCTGGCCGCAGCTCGGTCCCCTGGGTGTCCCACTGAGGGGACCGGAGGCACGGGGACAAGTCCTGAGCATACAGAAATGGCCACGTTGCCCTAAATTCTGTCACTGTCACCCTGTGCTTGGTGCCCGAGGTGCTGGGACCTCAGCGCCTTCAGGGACACGGACCCAAAGCCACCCAAGCAGCTGAGGAGGGATGTAAGGACCGTGGTATTTTCGGGAGTTTTTTCCTAAATGCTTGATCTGACACCCAGAGTGGGGTATCCAGCAGGGAGACCAAGGCCATGGATGCTGCTCCGTGTCCACAGGACCCTCCGTCTGCCCCCTCTGTCCATCCCACAGATGGGGACCCTCAGCTCTCTTTCAGGGCCCCCCCCACCGAGCCCTGCAGCTGCGGGAGGAGAGTTGGGTGCTTTGGCCATGTCTGCCCACCCCCCTCCCCTCCTCTCGGGGGATGAGAGCTGAAATAAAAGGTCCGTTTCTTTAGAAAGCTGGGCCTGACTATGGGAAGGGTCCCTGTATCCATGCAGCTCTCCCGGCCTCCCGCTCCCCTGTTTAGTAATCTCACTCCTGGGCCTGAATTCATTCAGACGCTGTGAAGGATTAGCTGACCTTTCTTTCAGAGCTTGGTAAGCTGGGGATGTTAAAGCTTCCCAAAAAATTAAACTCTCAGGAGGCTGTCTCAGAGGCTGGGAGCCTGGAGAGAGGCTCAGAGGCTGCGGCTGCTTCCCCAGCATCCCCCCTGGGGCAGGGACGGACCTTGGCCTGTCCCTCTGTGCCCCCCAAAAGCGCTCAGCTCCGTGCACAGCCCCAGCACCCGACTGCACGGTGCTGCTGAGGGGTAGAACTGGCTGATTTTCCCTCCTCCAAGAGAGTTTGGTCTTTTTTTTTCTGTTTGCCATATGTGGGTTTCAGCTCCTGCTTTCCCAGTTTCTCTCTGGCGCCGTGAGGGGAAGGAGTAAGGGAAAAGTGAGCCCGGGAACCTGGGAGTTGAGGTTTGGGAAGGTGGGGAAAGCTGTCTGGGAAGGGATGATGCTGTCACAGCTAAGGGCAGGCTGCTCTCACCATGATAGGGCATTTTCACTCTGAAGCCTTATGGCAAACTCTGGCTTGGGTAGTGTTTTTCTGCCTGGGATCTCAGGCTGGGACTGAGGATGAGGAGGTGATTTTAAGCTCCCAAGCACAGATGTGATGGCCTGACATGAAAAATGCTTCCCATGGATGGGAATGTTCACTCGACAGGGCTGCACTCCCCTGACCGAGTGAGTCCGACTTGCAGAGCTGCTCTTTGCTGGATGCAGGGGACATGCAGAAAAATACCCCCCTTTTCTCATAATTTTCTATCGCTATTCTCCTGAGGGTGAATCTCAGAGCAGGGGGACTACACCTGGAAAGAGCACCACTCCCTGGAACCAGCAAGGGAGATGAAATCTCTGCTCCTCCCATTTGAGGATCCGAAGAGAGCAGCCAGAGCCGGGAGAAGCTGGGGAAGCTGGAGCTGGGGGAGGCCATGCCCCACTGACCTCCAAAACGCTGGGGGCTGCTTTTGGGGCATCCCCCAGTGCAAAGGAGGGGCTGCAAGGAGCACTCCAGCCCCCAGCACGCAGGGCAGCCAAACTCCCGGAGGCAGCACCTTCCCCTTTGGTTTCAGACCCTCCCTCTCTGGGCTGTGTTGTTGCCTCTGGCAGAACAGGAGCCAATCCATCAGCCCACATGTGGCCGAGCCCGACCTGCCGTCCAAACCCGGAGCAAATTGCACAGGGGGAGAGCAGGGCTCCGTCCAAAGCCCACAGAAACCAGCGGTGAGACTGCAAATGCCTTCTCCTCCTCCTCCCTCTCGCTTTCCCCGTCCGTCCCGCTGGAACCGAAGCCGTTCGCACGCGGGAGGAACCCACGGCAGCAGCGTCGGAGCCTCGCAGAAGCCTGGCTAAGCCCGGCTCAAGCAAACCCACTGCAGTTCTCCTTCCCATGGACTTAAACTCAGTTTTTGTACAGAAGCTGCGAGGGGGGCGAGGGGATGCCGTTGTTATCCGCTTAAATCGCTCGTTTCAAGGGGCAGCCGGCTCCCAACAGGGATAATTTTATAGGCACCATAACCCAACGTGAGGAGTCTCTTTTACGACCCTGCACTCCCCCTGTCTGAGGCAGGAGCGAGGGGTTCTCTGGCACAGAATCTGCCGGTAATCCTGAAAAAAATAAAACTGTCTTATGAGATATAAATTAGATTATTGCTCTGGGGGGGACGAGCGGCTCTGCTCCCCCACGGGGCCGCCGCTGTCGGAGAGCATCTGCTGCAGTTGCAGGTTCCTCCAGCCTGCTCGGCGGGAATGACCTCCCAAATATTCCAGTGGCGGCAGCAGCTGGAGCTCACACAAACGCTCCGTGTTCTTTTTACGGCCGAACAGCAAGCGCTTGCTCGGTTTAAATTGGTGTTCGGTGCCCCCCTCTCCTCCCAGGGCTCTGGGGGGTCCAGGGTCCCCTGGCTGAAGGTGACAGGGTGCAGATTGTCCCCTGGAGACCCAGCTTGTGTCTCCTCGCGGGTTCGTGCCGTGCAAAGGGCACCTTTGGCACGAGATCAGCCACGTTCATTGCCCAGGACAGGAAGCGGCCCTCAGTGCAGTCCAATTACACAGAAATTACCAGAAGAAATGAATTCCAAAAGGTGAACATCTGGGCCACAACACCGAAGCCGAAGCTGGGTTTCGCCTCTGGTTACTGCCACTCGGAAGCGAGGGCACAATCCAGGCCAGAAGCGCGTTTCTGGCCCGTGATTTATTGCACCAAAATGGAGCTGGTAATGAAAACCGCGTTCCACTTAATACGCAGGCGACTTCCAACAAAAATGCCAGCAGGAACTCTTTCTTCTCCCTCTTGCCTCACAGCTGCCCGTCAGCAGAGGATCTGCGAGCTCAGCCCTCCTGCCGCGGCCACAGGGAGAGGCCCCACATGTCCCCAAAGCCAAACGCTGCCGGCAGCAGGCTCAGCACGGGGCACCCGCCAGCCACGGACCCTGCCCTGCCTCTGCCTCTGCCTCTGCCTCAGCTCTCCCTCCTCCCACACCTTCCCTACCTGAGCGGGCCGAGCCTGAGTTACAGATTAATTCACCGAGCAAACAAAAAGCCGTGTCTGTGACAATATTTCAGCGCAGAGGTTTCCAAAATACCCCCATGAGCCCTCCAACCCCAACCGTGCAGGTGCTGACCACCCTCTGCAGCACCCATCGCTGATGGAGCCGTACCAGGCGAGTGCTTCGCTCCTTCCTGGCCCAACCTGCCTCTCTTTAGGTTTAAAAATGCCATTTTTGCCCTCCTGCGTGAAACAGCAGGACACCTCCCGGCTCCTCCCAGAAGCCTCAGACTGGGAAAGGACCCTCCGGCCCCTCCAACCCTTCCTGGCAAACACGGGGCGACCTGTGGGAAACGGTCTGGAGATGGCCGAGTGCCACGGCCGAGCCCCTGCGCTGCGGACGGGAATTCATTGGCATTCCAAAGCGGTACTCGGGCTCTTTACAACACGGTGCAGGCATAGAAATGTATTTGAACGTCCCGTATCGCCCAGGCATCGCCCGGCAGCCGCTCCCCTCGGAGAAAATCCCCCCGGGGAGGGGGCTGCTGGAAGAAGGTTCCCGGTCCGAGATGCCCAAAGGAACGCTCAGGTCCCCAGGGCAGCAAAATGCACCGAATTCAGGCACAAGGCGGATCCGCGGCGGGGTTTTCCCAGCCAAAAGCAGGCGTGCCAGCGACAACAGGAAACTCGCGGGCTGGGTGACAAGTGTTGTGGCCTCTCCTTAGCTCTCTTACTGCTCAATGGCTCCCGGGTGACTCCGCAATCAAGGTCCCATTCAAGCCAGGAAGAGTCAAATCCCAGGGATATGTGCCGGGCCAGCACTTTCCACTTCTCTTTCAGCCCGTGGACACCTATAAATTTTCCAGGGACAGTGGGACAGGACATGCCTCCGCTGCAGCCACTTCCAAAGGCTCCTTAAAAGTAGCCCAGGACACGGAGAAATCCATTATACGGAGCAATTAACAGGGATGTGTGTGAGTTCATGGACCTGCTCCCTGCCAAGGACTGCAGTACAAAGTACATCACCCCCAGTCAAGGCAAGCGAGCCAAATTATTGGCAATAAATACATTTATTCCGAATGTCGACCCACTTTACATTCCTTTATTGAAGCCCAGCTGCTCTAAAGAGGGGCTGGATAAATGGAAAATAAAGTCTGGGAAGCTTCATGGCTCCCTGGTTCTCCGGGCAGAGCTGGCTGAGTTCTGGTTGCTATTATTAGTGCTACGATGGTTGTTGTTATTATTATTGTTATGATTATCTGCATTTCATTCTCTTTCGGGTAATGAATAATTTATGACTCTGTCTCGATCCCCCTTTTCAATGGATTCACTATCCAGGGAGACTCGCTGAATAATTTGGATCGTTCGTTTTCAAGTGCATGGGCTGCCGACAAATTGTTCGCTTTTCATTCCTGGGGACATTCATTGGTCACCCAAATCAGGGGATTTCTTTGGTCGCCCCAAGCACGTGATGCGCTGTCTGGGGTTTTGTTGGGATTTTTTTTTCTTCTTCTTTTTTT
>VZRJ01003252.1:189205-203664 GCA_013397565.1 Ptilonorhynchus violaceus
GGCGCCCGCGGCTGCGGGCGGGCCCGGCCGCTGCTGTGCGGACAACTGCAATGGGAATCCCCAGCCTGGAGCGCCCATTTCGGGCCCACACACCCCTCCAGGTGCCTACTATGAGCATCTCCGCTCGTCGTTTCTGAACCCCTGCTTTGCTAGCCTGGCTCTTCTTCTCCGGCCACTCGTGTCTGGGACCGGCTCTCGCCTCGGTGCTCCGTGCCGGGCCGTGCCGGGGCTGCGGAGGGACAGGGTGACGGCTCCTGTGCCCGGGGGACACACGCGGGGCCGGCTCGGGGCGCAGCAGGGGCCGCTGCGAGCACCCTCGTTTCTCCGGGGAAAGACGAGGGTTTGGCTCCGGTTGCTCCCGATGCCCCTCGACCTTCCCGCCGGCCCGACCCCGAGAATGCCCCCCGTGAGCAGGGCAGGGCTGAATTTACAGCGTTTCTTTAAAATCCGTGAGGGTTTTTAAAGGTCGCCCGGCGGCTCCTCAAAGCCTGCACGGTCCTTCACCGCCTCACAGCAAAAATTGGGGTGAATCTTAGAAAATCTTGCCCCCTCTAAACTCCCCCGCAAACGCGAGGTGCTGCCTAATCCCATTAGCAGGGTGTTAATTTAACAACCACCCGGCGCTGCCGAGCGCGGGGCTCCGCGCTGCCCGGCGGCATTCCCGGGGCTGCGGCTCTCGCCTCCCTCCTGCCCTTCTCGCTGCGTTTATTCGGTGTTTCACAACCCCCGGGGTTTGTAATGGCTCTTGCGGTCATTAACGTGATTTACTGAGGCTTTCTCCTCTAATTACCTCGCCCTCGAGCTATTAAATGCGTGTAAGCAGCTCCGCGGGGACCGAGGCGCAGCTCCACGGGGCCCGGGCCCGAGTCCGTCGGCCCCTTCCGGGGCAGGGGCCTGGGGCAGTCCCGGGAGGATGGAACGGGGGGATGCTCGGGGCACCAGGCCGTGCCCTCCACAGATCTCCCCCCTCTTCGGGTTTGATTTTCCTGTCATTAAGCACCAGCGAGCCCCGGTCCCGTCCTGGCTCGGGAGGGGACGGATCCTCGCCGAATTCAGCCCCGGTGCGACACCGAAGCATCTCCGGTACGTGCACGGGGAGCGGAGCATCTCCGGTACCTACACCGGGGCCGGAGCATCTCCGGTACCTACACCGGAGCCGAGGCATCTCCGGTACCTACACCGGGAGCGGAGCATCTGCGGAAATTCCGATACCCACACTGGGAACGGAGCATCTCCGGTACTTGCACTCCGGGAGCGGAGCATCGCTGGTACCAGCACCGGAGCATCTCCTGTCCCGCCGGTACCTGCCCGGGAGCGTGGCCGGCCCACCTGCGGGCCCGGGGGCTGAGCGGCGGCGGGGCACGGGTGGGCCGGTCCGGGGCAGTGCGGAACGGCCCCGTTCCGCCGCGTTTGGCCCGGGAGAAGCCCCGGTGACGGAGAGCCGGGGAGGGCTTTATTTCAGCGCCACCGGGGCCAGCGGGAAAAGCGGCCCCGGCGCTCGGAGCCTGTTTTAAAAGTCAAATGGCTTCGGGTGCCGGAGCTCGTCCTCCTCGCCGGGAACAATGCGCTGCTCCTCGCCCACCTCCCCCTGCACCGCCCGGCTTGGGAGAAGGGAGGGGGGGGAAAACCCGAGCGGTTCTTCTCCTCCTCGGCTCTCGGGGGGCCGTTCCCCGGCGGGACCGGGAGCGGCTGGAAAAGCAGAGAAGACCCGGGTTGAAATAATCAGGAGCGATTTATTCCCCTGGAGTGACAGTTCTTTTGAGCAGTTGCCGAATGGCAGTTTCTGTCTTTCTGAAAGCTTTTCTTCCAGATTCTGTTCAGATTAGGCTGGGGAGATGAATGAGGCCATTATCCAGCCCAGTAGCTATTCTGAAATGCCAAATTAATTACCAAGGGCTAAATCAAGGCGATGGGGGCTGGAGGGGAGAGGGGGGCGGCAGTTTGAGGTGTGAAAATATCTCCGCGATCTTTTAACCACGGGCACGGCGGGCGGCCCGGGGCGCTCCCCTCAAGCCCCCCAAACCCGGCTCTGCGAGCGCGGGGGCCGACCGGGAAGAGCGAGCGAGGGGACGCCGCGGGGTCCGGCTCCGGTGCCCCTTCCCCGGCTCCGGGACGACCCCGCCGCTGCCGCATCTCTCACCTCCGGCGGGGCGAGCACCGCGGGGCTCCGGGCAGGGCAGAACCGGAGCCGGAGGGCAGGGCAGAACCGGAGCCGGAGGGCAGGGCAGAACCTCTCGATGCTCACGGGTCCGCCGGACCCTCCGGGCGCTCCCAGTCACCTCCCCGCACCTCATCACAGGGTCTCTCCAGCACCCGTCCTCCTCCTCCCCGGGAGGAGCAGCCCCGCTCTGGCCAAGCCCGTTTGCAGCGTTTTATCAGCAGCTGAGCCCGGGGGATTCCCTGATTCCCCGAGCTCCGAAGGGCCGCGTTGGGGATGCGAAAAGCGATCAGCCGCTCACTTCTTCGCGATGGGAGAGGGAAGGGGGGAGGGCGACGCAGCGTGTGTGTGTGCAGGGATGCTGATCCATAACGTGGCTCGCATCGCCCGGCCCGGAGGGTTACAGAAACACCGCGGAGAAAGGGGTGAAAGCCTGGTCCCGAGGGAATTAGGGAAGAAGGCACCGCTGGCTCTTCCCGGACTGATGTGTCTCTGCCAGCACAGATCACAACATTTGCACATGACATTTAATCCTGCAGCCCAAAGCTCTTTGGCTCTCGGCAGGCAGTTATTGTTATTATTGTCGCTCTAATATTTACGCTTTGCTCCCAAACAAGTGTAATTTCCCTGATCGCTTTGTAGCTCCTTGGCCCCTAATCCAGTTTTCTCTCTCCCGTTCCCGGGAGACCACACCTCTGGCTCCTCTCATTCATGGAAAAAGAAAAAAAAAAAGAACGAATTTTACATTAAAAAAGCAAATGTTTCGGGAATGGCGGGTCAAGCCCGACTGCCAGTTTTGGGTGGAGGAGATTTGGACATGAGGCTGGTGCTGAATCTTCTGCAAACGCGCCCGGCCGGTGCCATCCCGGCTCAGCCTGGGCAGCAGCGAGAGCAGAGCCAGGCAAGGCTTTTCCTTGCACTAGACAGTCCTTGCAAACGAGGAATAAGCAACGAGGAGATTTCCCAGGGGCTGAGAAGTGGGCTGGAGAAGGAATCAAGCCTTTAATGTAAATTGGCCGTGGCTGGCAAAGACCACTGAACACTGGGCTATTCAGCATCTCTGTGAACCTCTAATGATCAACTCGGTTTTCAATTATACACCACAATTGCCACCAAGTGAGATAAGCCTCCGGAATACTATATTTTCTCTTGCAAAATGTTTTCTTTAGGGCAGGCAGGCTGGAGAGCTCAGTGAGTAATATTTGATTTATTTTCAGCAGAGCAGCGGGACTCCCAGCAGCCAGGAGAGCTGCACCAAACAGGAGCCCCGAGGGCTCAGGCGTTCCTGGGGACTCGCAGGTGGATTCAGCCACCGCAGCGCTGCGGGTCCCAGATATTCCCAGGAAAACAGGGGCACTCCTTGATGGTAAAGTCGTTAAAGCCTTTGATTTATCTGTGTGCTTCCCTACAGAAACAATGGCTTCGTTTGGTGCAGATGCAGCACAACAGAAACGCAGCTCAGTTTGGAAAACGCTGCCATGTGCTGGACACACTCCCGAGGTCTCATCCAGGTGAAAAGCGGATGTTTTATGGCATAGCCCGGGAACGTGCACAGACCCTCCAGACTTCACTCCTCATGCATCCCAAAGAAGGCTACCCCACATTTTCAAGCTATTTCCAAGTCAAAATTAATTTTCTGAGCAGGATATAACAGGGGTGGGACAAGAGGGACATGCTGAGCTTACAACAATGCTCTGAGCTGCATGGGAAAAAAACACCCAGAGGGAACCGGGAGCTCAGTCCACTGGGAATGCCCCGGCACGGCTGGAGAAACCTCCCTGCAGCGAACTGATGGAGCCCGGCACCGAGGGAGGGAATATCCCCGAGTGTTCCTGGGCACCGGCAGGGTAACCCCGATTTCATGGATCTGGAGGAATCTGCTGAGGTGTGGGGTGAAGAAAATAGGTTTTGGTGCAGAGGATGCAGATTCCTGTGTAAGTTTTCCTGGGGATCTGTGTGGAGAGGAGGGGATGGGGACATCCAATTTATTCAGTCAAAGGTTGAATTCAGAGAGACTTCACAGAGTTTTTGGTGCCACTCTACAGATCCTATTTTTTGATGACCAAAGCACCCAAACGGATTTCAGGGAACCTGGGAGCAAGTCCACCCGTTGAAAGGACTTTTTACTCCACTGTTTTAAGGACTATTCTCTTTCTATCAAGCATTTGTGGGTCTGAATGACTGAGGGACACCAGAGCAGTTCCCAAATCCCCACCTCCCCAAGGCACCCAGGCCTAAGAGACCACCCAGCCCAGCTCCCAAGCCCTACCTGAAGGCTTTTGGGGACTCAGAGGGAGCATCCCTGCCCCAAAGCTCCCAGCTTTGACCCCACACCCCATTTTGCACAGGAGTTCAACGTCTCCACTCCAGCTGCCCCTTCATTCCCATGGAAAGAGGATTTGGGGCTTCCTGACTCTCCCATCGAGTCTGGTTGGAGACAACCCCGGCTTGGAGGACCCAAATGCCTTCCAGGAGCCGTGACCCCGGCTGTCCCTCAGGCAGAGGGATGTCACCAGCTCCAAGGAAGAGCCTGGCAGGGATCCCCCCTCTCATTTAGGGCTGATAGGCAGCAAAGGGAGCAGAAGGGAGGGCACTCGGGGTGGGCTCCTCAAGTGCAATCCGACCTCCACAGCCATCAATCCTCCTCCACATCTCTCTGGTTTATTATTTCTACATTTTCTTGCAAGTGCTGCGGCTCAGCAGGGAGCAAAGGAAAGTTTCTTTGCTTCCTGCAGGGAAGGAGCGGAGCTGAGCAGGAATTCCCTCCCTGGCACTGCCTGAGAGCAGCTCGAGGGAGTGCTGGGCACTGTTCCTTTGGGAGGAAACCAGCCTTGGTTCGGAATCATCGCCCCACCCCGAGCCCTGCTTGGGGAGGATAAAAACAAAAAAAGCTTTTTCCTTCCGATTTGAGGTCAGTATTGCTCAAAGAAAACGGATCCCTTACTCACTGCTTTGACTTGGGGTAGAAAAATCTGAGCAGCAATTCCAACACAAGAGTTCTGGTGCTGAGAGAATCCAGATGGAAGAGGTCAAACTCGTCCAGAGCAAAGAGAGATCAGCTGGGACAGGGAAGCCCGAGCTGTGCTGAGGGCAGGGACAGTGCAGCGAGCACTGAACCACGGTCCTTTAAAATAATCAACGTTCCCTTCAAATAATTAATTCGAGCAGAAACAATTCCTCACCTACACCTACAGAATTCTGGGCATGGAGAACACTCCTGGTATCAGCCCAGCATGGGAGTTTCCCGGGCTCTGGCACAAGAAACTGGCCCATGTGGAGGTTTTCTACCTCGGCAGAGACCGTTCAGGAGAACCCAGGATCATAGATTTATATGGGACCTGTGTAAGGTCGTGGACCTGAACCCTGATTTTCTCAGCGGGAATTTTCCTCCCTGCCGAAGCAGAATACAGGCACGAAAAGGAATTTGATCCCCTTAAGCCGATATAAGGTAAAGGTGGAACCTGGGCAGGGCTTCGGGGGGAGAGGGAGGGTGTGTGGCAGCGGCTGGGGCAGGGCAGGCAGGGCTGGGTGTGTTTCAGCTACCTGAGGAGCAGGATTATCGAAATATGGATCCCCAGAGCTCCCGGATTCCCAGCTCTCAGTAACTCCCTCTGCCAGATAATTAACTCTTCTCCAACATTCCCTTTGCAGTGACAAGTGGGCTCGTGGGACTCGGCTCCGATTGCAGCCGGGGCAGTCCCGGGCCAGGCTCTGTTTCAGCATTGCAGAGGAAGGGGGTGTTTTGTTGCTTTCTTTGTTTAAGAGTAATAAAAAAAATACATTCCAGAAAGCATCCTGTTCCCTGAGGGAAGAAGTGGGGGGTTTGTAGGGACTGAGCCAGCAAGGCTGGGTCAGGGCAAAGAGGGTCACGCAAACAGACCCATCCGGGCTGTGGGTTTATATCTTCCTTATGGAAAGAGTCCTCTGGACATGGGACAGGGCATGGCGAGTGCTGGGGGCTTCCTGGCACCCCGAAATCACGGGAGGGTGCTGAGAGCGAGCCCTGGCCCAGCCCTGAGCAAAGCCCTGTCCTCTGTCAGGACGAGTTTTTCAGGACCTTACCCCGAGCTCTTCCCAGCGTTCGGGCTGCGTTTGGCAGCCGTCCTAACCTAATTATAATTAAGGATGTATTAAGCGGGGATGAAGTGGCCTTGGAGTGGCTATAACCTTCTAATAGGGGCACCTGGGGAGAGGCAGCGGGAGCTGCTCCGGCCGGGCACTGCGGCCTCGGCGAGCCCGGACAGGGCTTCGGGGATGGGGCCAACAGCAGGAACCTTCCCGTGCCTCCCTCCCAGGGCACGGAGCCCGCACACCCCAGGGCTGGGTTCGAGCACAGACCCCCCTACCCAGCACAGCCCATCCCGGGGCTTTATCTCGGCGCTGTCCCCGCATTTCCAGCACCATCCATCAGCGTTGTGTCCGTGCCAGGGGAGCGGGGACGGATCAATCCGAGCGAGCAAAGCCACCGAGCCCTGGCAGGGCGCTCCCTGCACACCACCCCTGCGTGCTGGGGGGTCCGCACCATCCCGAGCCCATCGGGAGCCCCCCCGGCCCGGCCCCTCCCCGTCTCCCCCGGCTCCCGGCGGGGCTGGAGCGGCTGGGAGCGCTCGTTGGCCGAGCCGAATTCCTCGCTGTCGACTGCTGCTCAGCGGCACCGTCGCCTGCCTGGAAGCTGATCCCCGGCGTGCCCGAGCCCCGGGAACGCCAGAGGAGAGCAGATGGGAAGCATGAAGGAGCGGGATTGAGAGAAGGCAAACGGGTCAGGCTCAGCCGCCCCGGATGTTCAGCACAGAAATGATGCTCACACCCTTTATTACAAAGCTCTTTGCTGTCCGTGGTAGGAAAAGGCTGCTCCAAACTTCTGCCAGCGGAGGCTGCAGGTCTCATCCCTGCTCCCGATGCCTCAGGAACAAGGGGGAGGAGGAGGTAAAACTTTTTCCTCTCCCAGCGTGTTAATGCCCCATCCCTTCCCTCCGTGGCTTCGGTAACTCCCTGTCATTTCTCAGCGTTCATCACGTGCTAGAGAAAAGCAAAACCATTCTCCCAGCACAGCGCCTGGGCTGGATTCTGCTGGAAAACAGCCTTATCCCAGGATCCTGCCTGTCCCGGGCAGCCCCATGGATGCACACAGACACTGCCCATCGGAATTCCATGGGAAGGGACACAACTGCACTGCCTGAGGCTGGGAGATACCCGTGACACACCCACCCGTGCTGGCCCCTGATAAACCGGAGGGTTTGGGTTTGTAATCATCTGGTTTGAACACACCAATTCGTAGATTTAAGCCTGGACACGCTGGTGGCACCTCAGAGGCTTTTCTGAGCATGGAGTGGCTTCACTATAAATACGAATTAAAGCATCAGGATGAAGCTGGCCACTGGGAATGATGGAAAATTGATTGCAGTTTAAGGATTTATGGACAGCAGAGGGCCTGTGGGTGCCTCCTGCCCGGAGGAGGAGTCCTGCCCTTGCTGTGGTCCTCACTAAGAACTACCTGTGCCCTCCTGTGCCCTTCTGTGCCCTCCTGTGCCCTCCTGTGCCTTCCTGTGCCCACCTGTGCCCTCCTGTGCCCACCCGTGCCCTCCCCTTGCCCTGCCTGTTCTGCTGCCCTCGGAGCAGGATTGAGGATGGGCTTCTCCAGGGATTTGCTGCCTCAACGGGCAGAGCCAACATCCTGGTGTCTTAGCAAAAGCTCCCAAAATCTGTGTGTTCCCTTGGCGAACGTGATGCATTTTGGCGGCCCCAGAAGGCTCGGGAATCTTTTTCCCACCAGAGCTCTGGAAAACGCTGCTTGCTCCAGGCACTGAGGTGTCCCAGCAGGCAGCTCCCCAGTTTGAGGAGCCATTTGCTGAACCCAAACTGGCTGGGGCAACTCTCAGGCGTCCTCCTCTGCCCCTTTCCCGGTGGGCACATCCATCCTTTCCCACTCTGGGACCTAACTGGCCTCAGGGGATGCGGCTGCCTCGCTCCATCCCCTTCCCCTGCCCTTTGCTCCTTCCCTGGGAGTTATTCCAGCCTGGGGGCTGCGGGTGAGCAGGCTGCTGGGGATCTCTGGAAGCGCTGCTGTTGCCAGGGACTGCTTTCCCAAAGCTCCCAGCATCCTCTCACCTGTATCCCCCTGGAAAAGCCCTTGGAGCCCACGCTCAGCAATAAATGCAGGACTGAGGTCAGTGTGAGTCCGGCAGTGGCTCCTGTGCTGGGAGCTGCATTCCCGGCATGGGAAGGGTTCACTGCCCATGGGATTTCTCCTGGGGATTTTTGATGCAGAGAGCCTGTGCTGGGGGTCATTCAGGAGACTCAGAGCACTGACAATTCCCTGTTTCCTGCAGCCCCTCCATATTCCCAGCAGCTGCCAAGTCTGGTCCTCCCCAGGCCTTTGCTGGAAGCATCTCTGGCTGATGGTGGCTTCGGGACAAAGTGGGATGGCCCCAAACCTTCCCATGGGAGGCAGCAGTGACCTCAAAGAGCGTTGGGGCTACCTCGATGTCTCCTTTCACACGTGTCCCCCAACTGTGCAGCCAACTCACCCCTGAAGGCATCCAGAGCCACCCCTGGGCAGCACAGACCTCCCCTGGCCCCCCAGCCCAGCTCTGTCCTGCTTCCAGCCTCTTTTGGCTGGACTGGGTGAGATCTGTGTCCCATTTTCCCATTTACCTGAGGGTGAGATAAACCCTGCCCAGAAATCCCATTTTCTCCTCGCGGCTGATCTGGGCACATCATTCAGAAGCCTGCGGGGGACACTGGGTTTGCCACCTGCATAAGGTGACAGGCCCATCTGGTCAGGGCAAATGTCCCTCTCCCAGCCCAGCTTATCTGCCAGGATTTGCACGGGGTGATTATTTTTATTTAAAACAAATAGGGGGGAGAAAAAGGAAATTCCCGGCAAGAAATGCTCCGTCGGAGCTCACCCTGAGGCCCTGCTGCCATCTACTGGGGTCCCGGCACCGAGCCCTCGGCGCCAGCCCGGGATGGGGACGGGTCGTGCCCGGGTGGAGGGACCCCTCCGGGGGGCTGGAAGGGGGCGGGAGCCCCCTCCTTGTTTTTCTGGATCCGACCCTCTCCCGCTGCGGGCTCATTTGGGAGCAAAGCCTCTGGAGAGTCCAAACAGCCCCAAGTATCCCAGCTGAGGATCCTGGCTGTTCCTTGCTCCTCTGGGCTGGCGCTTGCAGAAGTGCTTTGGCCTCTGGATTTGGGAAGGCAGAGCTCAGCTCCCGGGGGGTGCAGGGACCTGCGGTTTCTACTCGCTGCTCTGATTCTCAGATTTACACCGATTTACACCCGATTTACACCTTGTCCATCCTAAAATGTGCTTCCAAAAGCGGAGGGGCAATGGCAGGGACAGGGATGGGACAGGGCTGGGTGGTGCTGCCCCGATGCCCTGGGGGCTCCCCTGGGTGGCAGGGCTGTGACCTGGGGAAGAAACACGAACTGCGGGTGCTCTGGGCTCTCTGCACCCTTGGAATGCTGCCACCCCCACCCCTGGATGTGTGGCTACTCAGGAATGTGGCAGCTGTCCCCAGGCCTGGGGGTAGCACAGCACAGGGCCAGTGTGCACCCAGCTCCAGGGATTTCCCAGAGGGTTTGTTCGGTCCCATCACGACCTGGAGCAAGTCCAGCTGGTTATGGACACGTTTTCACCTGGCAGTGCCCAGAGAAAGCTCCCAAATCCAGGTTGTCCAGGAGCTGTGCTACTTTGGGAAGTCGAAGGTGCTGGTGGCTCTGGAGGCTCTGAGGTGGCTGGGACAGAGGGCCGAGTGTCCCCACGGTCACAGATATGACAGGACCCGCAGAATTTCACCATCTTCACATGGTCCCTCCCCCGGGCTGACCCCAGGAATGCTGCCAGAGGCAGAGCTGTCCCTGGGAAGTGTTTTCCAGGGGTTCCTTGCTGAGCCGCACCCCGGGGTGATGCTGACCCCGCTCCACCGGTGCAGTTCTCCGGCAGGACACGGGGTGGAAACCTCAGCCCGCGGGAAAGGAAAGCCGCCCCCGGCCCGGCTCTTCCCAGCGCTCAGCCCCTTCCCGGGGCCGCCTGCTCTCCTTACGGTCCCGGAGGATGATCCGGACTGGAATCGCCCCGCTGGCAGGGGAGGGAGCTCCCTCCCGGTGTTCCGGCTTCGGGTGGATGCCGCCCGGAGCCGCGGGTGAGCAAGGAGCCGGGAATCCCGGCAGCGGCGGGGCTGTGCTCCACGAGGGACCGAGCCCCGGGCAGGGCTTTGGGCGCGGAGGTTGCCACAGGGAGTGAGGAAGGGCTCTCCTCCAGGAGCCACCGGCGATCAAAGAGGTCATTGGACTAATTAGGACTGGCATTGGGAAAGGCTTTCCAGGAGTAAGGACAGAGCTGGGCTGGCACTGCTGGGGATGCTGGAGATCCCTGATCCGTGGTGGGCTTGGGAATAGGGCAGGCAAGTGTCTGTCAGGGCCGAGTGTCTGTAACAGCTCTGCCTTGGGGCAGGGGATGGTCCCTCGTGGCCGGCTGGCTCCCCTCGTTTCCATCCCAGCCCTGATGTCTGCATCCCTTTCTTGTCATTCCCGATCTCTCCTGTAGGAAAAGAGCACCCCATCCTCTTCCACAGCTCTGCCTCAGCCACTGCCAGCTCCTCCCTGGGTCCGGAGGAGAGCACCAGCAGTGGACAGCTTGGAAACCCAAACCCCGGCACGGAGTGGCCACGAGGGCAGGATGGGCTCTGGCTCCTCCGCCTCCAATTCCCACTACAATTGGGAATGTTACAGTGGGGAATAGGTTTGGGTTTGCTGCATCAAAGTTTTAGTCAGATTTTACTCACCTTGCTTCTCCCTGCGACAGGTGTGGGTGGCTCCCTGCAAGCATCCCTGTGGCTCGGAGCACGCACAGGCCAGAGACTAAACCAGGAACGGTCCCAAGGATGCAGGATGGATCAGCCAGAGCAGGACCTGCTGCACTGCAGATGGGAAACTGAGGCACGGAGGGCTGAAGGACCTGCTCATGTCCCCATGGGGGCAGTGGCAGTGGGGGGGGAGGAGCCATGATGTCCCAAACCAGGGTCAGAGTTTCTCTGTGCAAGAAGGCACCCGAGAAAGGAGGTGGAAAAGCTCCAGAAGCTGCAGCGTGGGTTTGCTCCAGGCACCCCCAGGAGAACAGAAAAGTGCAGATCAGACTCATCTGCCAAAAGTGTGACAGCTCTGGAGCCCTCCCACCCCAGAGTCGGCCAGAAAACCTTTGGCACTTCAGCAGATTGGGTCATGTGGGGTTATATTATCACCTCCTACATGGGGGGTGGAAGGGGAACATCCGGGGGCAGATCTGCCCCCACCGAGGTCTCTGGCCCAGTTTCATTTCTCAAGGGCTGTGGAAAAGTCTCTCAGGATCCTTTGAGTGTGCACTGAGAAATGAAAAACACAAGTTGTGGGGAAAACCAGCGAGAAGAAGGTTCCCTTTTCAGTGACCCCACTTCCCTCTGCAGGACGGGCAGGGGGGAGAGGCTGCAGAGCTGCTCTGCTGGGGCTGGAATGCTCCAGTGCTGTGGGAACTCAGGGAGAAGGGAGCCATGAGCTCACCTGGAGGCTGAGCAGGCACAGCAGCACCAAACAGCCTCGGGGGCTCTGAAAGGACAGGGTCAGCCATCCCAAATCCGCTGGAAAACGGCGGTCTGGGCACCAGTGGGAGCGCCCCGGGGCGATGTGCTGGCTGCGCTCTGCCGTGCTTGGCCTGAGCGCAGAGCCGATGAATTCACGGAATTCTGGGGGGGCTGAGCTGCTCGATTCCCGGTGTGTGGCGGGGTGTGAGTTGTTGTTTCAGGGAGTGTGTCTGTGGGGAGTGGAGAGGAATGGGAACAAGACTGTGATGAACTGAACTTAGGTGTAAGGTGGATTTCAGTGGCCAAGGCCAGGCTGGGTGGGGTTTGGAGCAACCTGTTCTGGTAAAGGTGTCCCTGCCTGTGACAGGGGCTTGGAACAAGAGGATCTTTAAGGTCCCTTCCAACCCAACTCATTCTGTCACTCTGTGGTTCTACAATCCTGTAATTCTACGAACTTCTGTGAGTTCGGGGTAAGTCTCATTTTTCAGGAGCCAAGAGGTGCTTTTGTGCCGATTTGGAGGAAAAGGAGTCAAAGCAGAAGCCAGGGAAGGGAGATTTGGGTTTGTGAGTTCCCACTCCTGGAAATGAAGAAGGATTTGCTGGCAGCAGAGTGGCTGCTGCCACAGGACACGGTCACAGCCTGGCAGCCCTCCCGCCCCCCTTTGCATACATGGGAAACCTGATTTGCTTAGAAATGTTCTCTATGGAAATCACTTTCTAGCACCACAGGGGCTTTGTGCACGGTTGCTTTGCTCTTCTCCCAGCCAAGGGTTTCCACGAGGTCCTTTGGGGTCATTTGTGGGATAAAGACTTTTATATTTAACTTTCTGTCTCTCCCTGTGTTGGCTGTGATCTCTGGAGCAGAGGTGGTGGCCCTTGGGCATCTGGAAGCTGGGATGTGGCTGGATCCCTGTCCTCTGAATTTGCACTGAGGTGGGCTTTTCCGTGGAGCTGCCTCGAACTCACAATTGGATATTTGGGTGTGTTTCCCTCGCCACACGCTCTGCAGAGGGACAAAGCAGCTCAGGTGAGCGCAGAGACAGGGCAGAGCTCACAGCCCACACGTCTCTGGTGTGGAGCTGGCCCGTCACAGCCAGCTGGTGCCACGTTTTCCCCGGCACAGGGAGCTGACCCCAGGCCAGTGTTTCACATCCCGTGCCCTGGTGTGTTTGCAGAGAACCCAAAGGTCTAACTGAGCATGTCACAGAGCACAGCCTCAGCTTCCTCCTCCCGGTTTTTGAGGGGAAGGAACCGAGCTGGGATGTGCCCGAGCTGCCAGTGCTCCGTGACCCTGCTCTGGCTGCAGCTCCCTCAGCTTTGGCATTGCTGGTGCCACCACAGCCACGCTCAATGCAACCCCTCCCAGTGGGTGGGAGCGGATGGGGATCCCATTCCTGCTCTCTGTGTGGCCCTAAAAGCCACCAGGGACCACTTCCCGCTGCCCTGCTGTCACTGTGGAGGGTGGCACCAGCACCCCCAGGATCCCCCGAACTCAGAACCACTGAGCCACAAGGAGGAGTGCAGCTCCCTGCTCCCAGGAGCTCCCGGGAACATGCCGGTGTCGACATCCCTTGGAGGTGCCTCTGCTCCGGAGCCCTTTCCCCGAGCTGGCTGTTCCAGCCTGGTGCCACCACAGTGCTGTTTGTCACCGCTGCCGCCCTGGCACGGCCCCTCCCTGCCCTCCTCCGCTTCCTTCCGCCGCCACGAGCCCCCCCAGCCCCACGTTTGGCAACTTCCTCAGCTGCACCGGCCCCCCGGAGCAAAACAAGTGGCTCCCAGGGCCTCAGGTGGGGCGGGCATGGGATGGGAGGGCACACACCGCAGCCCCAGTGCCCGCAGAAGTTTGGCCTCTGCAGCTTTAGCCCGTCAGGCACCTCCCAATTCCTCCAGTTCAGGGATCTGCCCGAAAAGCTGGGTCTGAAATGAGGAGGTGGGAATGGGGCAGAAGGGGTGGGAAAGATCAGATTGGCATCCCAGCCTGGCATCCAGTGAAGAGCTCCAGCCAAGAGGAGGAGGTGGACACAAAGCTCCACCTGAGCCCTCGGCTGTTTGCCAGGGCAGCGCCTCGGGGCAGGTGGCACCGTAACAGCGGCACCAGATTTTCCCTGTCCCGCTATTTTTGCTGCCTCAGGATTTCTTGCGAACTGCTGGTGGCCGCTCAGCTGGCGACGGCCAGGCCCCTGCCCCTCCACAGGGGTTTCACCTGGCACGGGAGACGCACCCAGGGCCCTCGTCCCACGCAGTTTGCACAGCGGGTGTTTGTCTCAGTGGGTCACCGACGCAAGGGGATTTTGGCTCTGACCGGGTTTGCTTTTTTTAAAATTCACTGGAATCTCACTGCGAAAACCCACATCTATTTTGGCCCGCGAGCAGCTTTCGAGTCTCGGCGCGGCGGAGGCAGCGGTCACTCTCTTCTGACAACCGAAATCCGCAGAGAGACCGCAGCGGATTCCTGGTCCTGCCCGCGGCATCGCCCGGCCTAGATGCGGCCGCGAGCAGCCGGACCAGGGGACGGCATGGGGGGCCGGCAGCCGAGGTGACGTGGGCCTTTGCTCGGGAGCAGCCTCGGAGGCAGCGGGAAAAGGCCATTCCCAGGTGCCAGCAGAGCAGGCGCCGGCAGCGCGTCCCCAGCCTGGTGTCACCGGCCTGGGCTCCGCGCGGTCACGGAGGGGCTGAGGGTTGTCCCAGCAAAGATGAGGTAAAGGGCAGTGTAAGGAGGGAAGGGAAACGAGCTCGCTAATGGA
>VZRJ01003252.1:204248-235829 GCA_013397565.1 Ptilonorhynchus violaceus
AGGGGGTTGGTGCACAGGGCACCGGCGCGCCCAGAGGGGGCTGTGTGATTTGCGGGGGACTCGCTATAAATGGGGTAACGGGAGGGGGACTGAAGCTGGTGTAATTGAGGGGGTCCCCATGTAACTGCAGGCTTCCACTTAACCCCCCCAGTGGGGTGTCACTGCCTCGGGGTGGGGGTTTCCCTTGCACCCTTGGGACACCCTGCATCGCGTCTCCCTCGGGCTCCCCTTGCAGCCCAGGCTGGTCAGTGGCCGTGCCCTGGCCGGGAGGAGCCGGTGTCCCCCGCGGGTGGGGACGGGCCCGGCTGCCGTGACTCATTTCGGGACCGTGTGTTTGTTTTCCTCCGCTCGGCCCCACGGAGCCGCCGCTCGGGGCCCAGGTGTGGGGCCCTGCCCGCCCCAGGGGACCACCCTGCCGTGGCTGCGTCCCCGGGAAATCCCGGGGGCTCTCCGGGCTCCGCCTGGAGTTTTGGCAGGGCCGCGTTGGCGGCGGCTCGGGGTCACCGCGGCTCTTCCCTGGGCTCAAGGGACGCGAAGGTCACGAGTCGCCTGTCGCTCCCGCCGCCCTCAGCTGGGTCTCGCCGCCCAAAGGGGCCGAGGTGTAACCCCGGGGAGGGCTCTGCTTTGGCAACAGGATGTGGTTTGGGATGTAACAAGCTCAGCAGCACTGTCATCCCTCCAGCATCGGGGGCTGGACACGCGCCAGCCCCGAGATGTCCCCGTGGTGCTGCTGGCAGCGGCCTGCGTGTGCTGGTTGTTGTACCTGCCAAGGAGCATCCCCTATCAGGTGCTTCTGCGGCCTTCCAGTGTCACCAGTGGCTCCCAGTTAGTGCCCAGCCCAGCCCGGCCTCCTGCCACGCTCGCTCCCGCGCCGGCCTCCGCGAGAGGATGTTGAGCTGCTTTGGAGGTGTGAGCCCTGAGGGAGGAAAAGGCTCGGCTGATTCAAATCACAAACGAAAGCGGGAGAAAAGAGATTGCGGCCCTTTGTTTTCGTGTTTGTTACAACCTGGCTGCTGTCAGCCCAGCACCCGTTAGCCTTGCTAAGGGTTGGTTTTGGGGCCGTGCTGCTCTCGGTGCAGCGAAACCGTGCTCAGGCAGCTGCAGGCTGGTCCTGCTCCTGCTCGTGCTGCTTGCCCTGATGCTGAACAGCTGCAATTCACTTTGTTTTCCCATTTAGGTTAATTTTCTAAATCTCGGTTTGGTGCAAACTCCAGGCATAGGCAGGATGTCAATGCTTTAATTTTCCCACATCTCAGAAAGGTCTGTTGGTTTTGTGTCTTGTGTTGTTTTTTTCTTGTTCAAAGCAAAAACTCGGATGGAGTTGCAAATTGTTTCCGAAACATGATTGCAAAGCGGTTTGGAGCTCCGGGTGTTGCTCAGATTAGACCTTAAATGTGGAAAGGTGAGAAGATAAAGAGGCAGAGCCTGGCTGTGGTGGTTTCAGTGGTTCCATCCCTCAGTTATGGTGACTGTGCAAGGTTGGAGGGCTCAGGTGATGCTGGGGATGCTCCACAGGTTCCTGCAAGGAATCAGCTGAGCAGAGCCAGGTCTGCAGCTCCAGGAGCTGGGATGTGTCCGAGGCCAGCTCCAGCCTCGTGATGTTGTCCTGCTGAATTGAACTGGGGGGAGCTCACTGCTCTGCCTTCCCTGGAATTGTGGGGCCATCCCTGCCCTGCTCCCTGCAGTTCTGCAGCCTGCTCAGGGCAAAGGAAAGGGGATAAAAAGTGTTGGAGGTGTTTACACAGAGGGAGAAAGTGGCGTGCTGGTGTGCCTTGGTTTGGTGAGAGCCAGCCCCACACCTCGAGGGCTATAGGATGGTGCTGCTGGCTTTTCCCTCCTCCCCCGTGGGGATCAGGGCATCCCGGCTGGGACAGAAACCAACCTAAGCTGGCACCGTGTGCCTTTTTGCTGGCTGTGAAAATGAAGGTGTGATTTTTGCACTAAGAAAGAAGAAGCGGGTGCAGTGGGAAGCGTTGGCAGAGAGGTGCAGGCACTGCTCCAGCGGGGTGAGCTCCCCGTGCTGCTGCGGCCTCGGGGCTGAGGGATGCCCCGTTCGGTGCTCCTGGGGACCAGGGACACCCGCTCAGTGGCGTGGGGACCCTGCCATGCTGCAGCTCACCCTGGAGCAGTTTCAAGTTCTCTTTTTCTGGGTGCCCGCTGAGCACGACGGGGCTGCCCGTTTTTGCATTATTGTTCTGCAAGTGGAAAATAGTGCACAAGTGTGCCGGGGGAAAGTGCTCAGGTGAGTGCCCCAGGTGGTTCTGAGGGGCTCCTGCTGTGTCTGAGCTCGCTCCCAGCAGTGGTTTGAACTTCCAGGTGAGAGGACTGGGAGGGAGGATGAGGTTTCTATGGAATTTCTGCCCCCCAGCTCCCCGTGGGCATTGCCCTGCTTCCCAGTGGGTCTTTCCTTGTTGGCGCTCCGTGCTTTGCTGGTTTGGGCTGGAAATGCCACTCCTGACTGCAGCGCAGGAAAATGGGACCTGTGGATGCAATGCAGGCTCCATGGGGGCAGCTCCTCTCCTCCCACTTTCCCCAGAGGCTCGGTACCGCAGGACTCCCACCCCCGGCAGCGTGAGCACAGGGTCGCACCCACCCAAAGTCCCCACCGGGCTCTCCAGGTGACCTCCGCAGCCACCTCCTGCCGGCTCAGGGTTGTTCGGCGCTGCGGGTGCGATCCAAGGCGATGCCCGAGCATCCCTGCGCCGCCCGGAGGGGTGGACAGGACCTGTCCCTCGTGCCCCTGCTGGCACCGAGCCCCCGCCAGCGGCCCCCCGGCTGGGATCCCGGGGAGCGGCCGCAGCTCCCGAGCGCCTTTCCCAGCACGGGGAGCAAACCCCGCCGTTCCCGTCTCTCTGATCTCGGCTTTGGCTGCCAATTAGCGCGACGTGAGAACTTGTCCCGCTGATGACGCGCCCGTGTGGCTCCTCAGACGCTTGAATTGCAGTGTTTTCAGCGGCCCGGCCGCAATGAAATGGTAATTGTTGGGATTGTGCGCCGGGCGGTAGCTGAAAGATGCGGCTCTTTGGCGAAGCCTAATTAGGAAATAGGGACAGTGTTGGGAATGGCTCTGCGATGTGATTTTCCTAATGAAAGCCGCTGAATAGGCAGCCTTGGAATGAAGAACGGCCTCGCGAGGGCACTGCCAATTGCTCTTCTCTAGTGTTAATTTTGTATTTCCTCTCCATTGTTTCTAATACCCTCTTGGAAAAGCTCGAAGATAAAATGCTTTATTTCCTCACGCCTCGTATCCTGTTTGGCAAGCGGCGATCGGAGCATGTGCATCTGGAATACGCGAGTGGCCGGGCGGGAGCTCCTTCAGACTCGTTCATCTTTGATTTCAAGCTCTGCCGCTGGGGAAGAAAAAAAAAAAAAAAATTAAAATAAAGCAACTTCAGCTCGTGGATGATTCTGCTCCCTGGCGGGTGGCACAGCGGGAGTGCCGGGCTGGGATGGCAGATGCGCGGCTGGAAGAGCTGGTTCTGTGCAGCCGCGGGCTCCGTGGAGCGCGGTTTGTGCGGCAGCAGCGCGGCGAGGTTTGAGCTCGGGGCCGGGCTGGTTTCACTCGGCTGTGCTCTCCCCGCACGTGCCCGCGCTGAATTTAACCCGGGCTCGGTCTCCTGCTGGTAAAACCGAGCCCGGGGGCAGCTGCGGGCCGGCGCTCCCACCTGCAGCGCTCCCTTCCCGGAACGGGACCGGGAGCCCCCGGCTGCGCCCGCGGAGGGGCCGGGGCTGCCTCCACAGCTGGCCGGGGAAAGGGCCACGCGTGTTTGTGGCCAGCAGATGCGAGCGTGAGCCTCTGGCTGGGTTAAAAAGGGGAATAGGAAGGCGCTCCCTGGCTGTGGCGCTGGGACAATTATCAATCAATGACAATTTTATCAGTTACTCTGTATCGGTAAGAGAGATGGGGACGAGCCTTGGCTTTCCCTCAAATGCTCTGCTTCATTCCTCACGATTCCCACAGTGCTTGGGTGCTCCTGAAACGCTGCCGGTCCCTGTTCTGGGGTGTGTTTGAGCGGAAGTGAGCAGAGCCTGGCACGAGCAGCCCGTGTGCTGAGGGTGCCAGGGATGGAAGGGCCCTGGAGCATCATCCCCCGGTCACGCTGCTCGCGGCTGCTGCTTTGTCTGGGCAGGAAGAGCTCGGCTTCACCCCGATCTTGTGACTGTGCTAAGCAGCTGCTGGGGCAGGGAATCTGCCATCGCTCCTCTCCTGTGTTGGAGGGGTTTGTGTGGTCACTTGAGGCTGTTTTCCCTCTCGTGGCTCTGCCCGTCCCAGCGCAGGGCTGTGTGCAGGGGGTGCTGTGTGCACCCTCGGGGGAAGGCCGTTGTCTTGAGCCTCCACAAGTGTTTTTCATCCCTTCCACAAAGGCCCATTCTTTGTTGTCTCAAATTAGGATGAAACGCTTCCCCTTTCAGCTGCTTCCCCCATCGCTCTGTGTCTATTTAAACCCTCGGCCCGGAGGCTTCTGGGCGAACAAGCTCTCATCCTTTCAGGTGGCATTTCCCTTTTTTCATTGTTTCTGGCAGTCTGTCCATGTGAAACCTCGCAAATGTTTCTTCATGCTCGGTGTTTTTGTGTCGATAAACCCCGTAAATGGGCACGCACAGAGCCTGCAGCCTCCCACCCCACCCCTGCCCTGGGGAGCCGCAGCATCTCTCAGGTGTGGAGTGGCACTGAGTGAACCCAGCCTGGGAGACATCCCTGCTGCTCCTCATCCAGCTGTGGGAATGCTGCCCATCCGAGAGGGCTTCTCCTTGAGGCTCCTGTCCCTGGATCAATTAGCTGCCTTGGGATCAAAGCCAACCAGGCTAACGTTCCCAAAGCCTGCTCATTAAATGGAAATTGCCCCTGGGTTGGTGTGAATGCCAGGGGGTGCTCATCCTTTAGGGAACTCCAGGGTGTGAGGGAATGGCTACAGGGCTCTAAACCCCCTTTTATGGCACAGAGCACACCCAGAGCCTGGGAACTCCGTGGCCCCGAGCTGCCTGATCCCGGTGCTGGGTTTAGAGGTGATGGCAGGGACAGTGAGTATTAAACAGCATCCCCCCTGCTCCATGTGCTCTCCAACAGAACATCACCATGAGGGTGGTGCTTTAGGATGAAGGGAACAGCCTTTGCCTCTGGAAATTGGGTGTTTACAGCCTCTGTCATCTCAGTTCCCAGGAGCTCAGCTGGGATGAAGGACTGTCCCTCTTGGTCCCTGTGCTGCCTGAGCTCCTGCTCTCCTTGCTCCTGTGATGGGGATTTGGGGACTTGCCCTGCAGGTCGGGGCTGTGCCAGCCCGGCTGGAGACACTTCAGAGCTGGGTTGCTCTCGGTGTCACTCGTGTCACCTTCCAACACAGTCCCTGAGCTAGAGAGAGGGCATGGAGAGGTGTGGAGCAGGGGATACCTCTTGGCTTGTCTTTTCCGTGGCTTTTTGGTCTGACAGGGATGGCTGCACGAGGCCAGCCCAAGGATGGTCTCAGGCAGGAGAATCCAGGGGCCTGGACCTTGCAGTGGGACAGTCCCAAGCCCCCCAATCCCAGCATCTTCCCTTTGTGCAGCCTGCCCCTCACATCTGGAGGTTTGGCACATCTGGAGCACAGCAGTGGCCTCCAGCACTGAGCCTGCTGCTTCCCAAGGGTGAACACGGGGCTTGGAAAGGTTTCGAGCCCGGGGCTCATCGTTCTCCTCTCCAAAGGCAGTGTGGATGCTGCTGTGGGCTCATGAAGGTGCTCAGGGGATGGATGAACACCCTGCTGGGGTTGGCCACCTCTCCTTGGGCTGGCTCCCCATTTGGGGACTTCCTTCCTTCCCACCCATCCCGTGGGGATGCCGTGGTTGCACCACCCCAGGTGGGGCTCACACCCTCCGGGAGCTTTGTGAATCCCAGCCCCGGCTGCCCTTGGCCTGAGGGCGGTGGGGACAATCCCAAACCATCCCTGCCCTCATCTGTCCTTTGTCCAGCTGCAGCCAGCGGTGCTGGGAGCAAACTGAAGGCTTTGGGCAACCAAGCCGGGGACTGAAAAGGCTCCTGAGTTCCCAGCAGGGCCTCCACAATGGCAGGAAGCAACTTCTAAAGCTTCCTTTGGATACACGGGGCCTTGAGGGAAAGATTTACTTGCTTGTTTGTGCTGGGAGTTAATCTGTTTAGTGGGTCTGGCATTAAAGCTCACAAAAAGCCCTCAGAAATGGTCACGCTGCCTGTTTGTAGGGCTTTGTCTCTCACTCACTTTGTTTCACAGCTGGAGTGGTTAAGCAGAGACGGAGCCAATTGGAATCTCACGTGTAAACTTGTTTTTCCAAACACGGGGAATTAGGATCGGCTCTCCCCCGTCCCTCATCACGAGGGAGCTGCAGGGCCAAGGCAGTGGGGCAGGGATTGGGATTCCCCTTGTGCCGCCTTGCTGGGATGCAGGATGGGGGTGGTCCCTGACCCTATTCAGGCTGGGAGATGTTTTTGCAATAGAAAAAACCCAACAAACCCACCCCAATCCCCCACCAGCCCAGCAGCCCTCCCTGCGAGCCACGTGACACTTTTGGGGGGCAAGATGTCTTGGGAAGAGTTTGGAGAGGCGCAGAAAAGTTCTGGGTCAGCGGAACAAAGGATGGGTCCTGAGAATTTCTCGGGATATCACAGTACTGGTGTTTCCCCTCGTGTTGGATGCTGTCCTAAATATGACAGTGCCACCCACACGTGACCTTGCACAGTGAAAAGGGATTTTCCCCAAGGATCGTGCCCAAAGAAGCCCCTTGTGCGGAGCAGCCACTGTAGGAATCCTGTGGGACATGAGGGCCATCCCCAGGGCTCCATCCTAAGCTGAACATTTCCTTGCAGCATCCTCAGCTGCCTGGAATTCTTGGGATGGAGCTCAGCACCTCCTCCATGCAGGCGTGGACCTCAGTCCCAGGTGTCCCACAGGCTTTTGGGAGAGATTCTCCTGCTGGGCGTGGGAATACCTGGGCTCTCACCACCTCCACCCCACGTGAGCGGCCATAAACCCTCCCAACAGGGATGTCCCCTTGTGTCCTGTCCCTTGGGAGTGCTGGGAGGGATCACTGGATGCTGTCGTGTCCTTCATTCCTTCTCAGCAGGAGCAGCTCAGGTTGCTGTCTGTAATTTGGGAAACTCCATTTTGTTCCCCCTCTAAATGTTGCACTTGCTGAATTTTTTACGCTTTCCCCCGGTCCTGCCCTGTGACACACAGGAACTCCTGTGCTGAACTTCCACCTTCCCCAAAGAGCAGCCCCGGAGTTTCCATGGCATCCTGCTGGTGACACCCAGCTCCTCCCCGGGGCTGTGACCCAGCCTGAATCCAGCCTTGCCAGGGAGCCTGGAATTGCCTGTGCTGAGGGGTGAAACTCCAGCCTTCGGTGTGGCTGCAGTGACTGATGGGAGCTAAAATTAACTCTTGCATCATGTGGCCAGGGGTTTTCATAATGGGTGCCAGGAACAAGAGCGTTTCCTCTCCGAAAACCCAGTGTGTAAAACTGCTCTGCTCTTACTCACATCAGATATGTGTCATTTCTGTTGGGCTTGGGGGTTTTGAGGAGAAAAAAAACCAGAGGTTTTTCTTACCCTTGGCTGAGTTTTGCCACACTCAGGCGGCCCGTGGGGTGGGCACGGGTGGGGCTGGGGTTGGTGATGTCCTGGGTGGGATTCCAGGCAGGTGTCACTGTTTGCCTGGCACTGGGGGCAGAGCTGCTGTTGCTGATGGGCAGGAGGAGATGAGATGGGCTTGATTCTTGTGGTTTTGGGCAGAAAGCAAAGCCCAGGCTGCTGAAACCTTCCAGCCTTGGCCTGGCGGGGCACAGGGGGAGCAAAGTGTTGGTGGAGGGGAGAGGAAAAGAAGCCCAGGCTTGTGGATCTCCTCCCACTCATTTGTTTTGTTCTCAGAAAGTTCCTGTGAGTGTCAGGGTGTTCTTCACGGTGGTGACACCCAAGAAATTCCCACAGACCTGTGTCTGCTCCTGTGTCTCGAGGCAGAAGGGTTGGAAAGCGCAGACTGGAAGGGCCTCTGGCGGGGCCTGGGGACAAGGACCGTGTTGCATCTGGCATTTTGAGGCTGTTATTGCTTGTTCTGCCTTCGAGGATGTGGGCACAGAAAAGTCTCTTTGCAGCAGCCTTTCTGTGCCAGGTTTATCCCATTTCCCACCGCTGGCAGAGCAGGGCACGTTTTCTCCCCACCCTTCAATCAGAACCTCGTCCTTCAGCACCTGTAGGAATGGGGCTTTTGGAGTTTCCTTCAAAAAAACATTGCAAAAAAAATAATAACAGCCTCAGGGAGACACTTCCCTCCCTGCCTTTCCCTTCTCAAAGGCTGAGAACTGAACAGGTCAGGGGTAGGAGATAAAAATGCTGGAATACAGGGATGGAAACGAAGGCAGTGTTGTGCCAGTGGGGAGATTGGAGGCTGCAGTGAGTCCCTGGGGCTGCAGACAGAGAAATGTCACTGTGGACAAGGACAGAAGGTCCCACTGCCACTGTCCTACGCTGGCTCGGTGGGGCTGATGTAGAGATTGGTGTTCTGATGCCGAGAAGTGCCAAACACGCCACGGCTTCAGGGGGCAGGGAGTGGAATTCCCCCGTTATCTGTCTGGCAAGAAGACACCAGATCCTGCCCTGAGAAAGAGCGATTGTCAGAAAGAGCATCTCGCAAATCAGCCAGGAGGAAGCCCCGGTTTGCAGAAGGGCTGCTGGGGAGGGCTGAGGGCGGTTCTGTGCTGGACACGGACACTGGTGTGGGTTTTTCAGTTTCCCCTAAGCTTTGTTATGGGGTCTGGTGCTGGCGGTGGGCTCCCTGCTCACGCTGCCAGCCTCGTCCCAGGGCAGTCCTCAAGTGTCTGCAGCCTGTGTGAGTGAGGGACACAGCACAGGCTGCTCCTGTTCCCCGAGGGAATGCACAGGGGGTCTCAAATTCAGGCCTGGATATGGAAGCAGCAAAGGTCCAAATGCCTGGTTTGAGCTCAGGTCAGTCTAGAAGCAAAAACAGTGCAAAATGTGGTGATTCCTGCTCAGTTCCTGCTGAATGTCTGGAGAGGAGGCACCAGGATGATCAGAGGGATGGAGCACCTCTCCTACAGGGAAAGGTTGATGGAATTGGGATCGCTTAGCCTGGAGAAGAGAAGCTTTGGGGTGACCTCATTGTGGCCTTCCAGTGCCTGAAGGAGGTGACAAGATGGAGAGAGACCACTTCCAAGGGATGGAGGGGCAGGACACAGGGAATGGCTTCAAACTGCCAGAGGGAAGAAATTGTTCCCTGTGAGGATGGAGAGGCCCTGGCACAGGTTGCCCAGAGGAGCTGTGGCTGCCCCTGGATCCCTGGCAGTGTCCAAGGCCCTGGTCAGTAACATTGTGATGAGAAGTTACCAGCAGGACAACACCGTGAGGGTTTCACTCTGAAATCACTCAAATTTTGTGGTGGTTGGGTTTTGTCTGTTTTAGGGGCAGCCCCGCCTGTTTGTCTGACTTTTCTTATTAAAAAAGTGACTGAAAAGAAGTTGACTCAGGAGAGGAGAGCCCGTGCCAGCAGCATCCAGCCCAAATTCCCCGCGGGCTGTTGGATGCTGGAGCCCTCCCCATCCCTCTGCCAGCACTTCCAGTCCTGCTGGTGCCGGTCAGCCTTGGCAGGGGGGGTGGGAGCCTCAACATCCCCTCCAGGAGGGCTGGGGAGGGGCTTGGGTTTAGGCACAGGGCGGTTGATTCCTTCAATAACCTCAGGTGAGGTTTTGTGCCTGGTCCTGCAACAATCACCGGGAATTCTGCTCCTGGCTGAAGAGCCGGCACAGCATCAGTGTGGAAATGAGACCTGGACTGCCCTGTCCCACACGCCCTGGGCTGTTGGTGTCCGTGGCTGTTTGTTGCCGGCCCTCGCCTGCTCCAAATAATTAAGTAAAAATGCGTTTATTTTCTCTAATTGATGTTTTCTGCATTATCAGAGCTCTAACATAGTTCACCTGTGAAAGACTCCCACAAAATTGACCTTGGGAAGGTTTAAAGTGCACATTCCGTCTTCAAAGTTGGGAATAACTTGGAGCAGAGATTTTTAGGTTTAGATTTTAGGACTTTCCTGGCTCGGTGGTTTATGGGGAGCTGCTCCATAATCCAGCCTCTAGCACTATTTTAAACCTGGCTTTCCAGAAACTGAGGTTCAGGGAGGAATCCTGGGGGTCTCCAACAGCCGAACTCACCTGTAAAAATGTCGTTTTCCGCTTTGCTTTGTCACAATTCGCATTTGGGGCCAAAAGAAGTAAAAGCCCAGCTAAGCCCGGCTGCAATTTCCACGTTCCCATTATTGCGTTATCCGAGCTTCTTACAGGCTTTGAAACCTTCGGTTGTGCAACTGCTGGCTGAGGAAGGAAGCGGGATTATTCCTGTTTCGCACGTGGGAAGCAGCTCAGGAGAACAAGGACGGGAGTTGTGTTGCTTAAGGATGCCTGGAAACCGGGGCCTCTCCTCGAACCGAAGAGGGGCTCGGGGCGGGTGGGGTGAGCTGCCCTCCCCAGCAGGTGCTCCGAGTCTGGAGAGGCTCATTTGTTTAATCAGCCCCGTTTTGCATAGGTAAAGTTGGAGGTGATGGCTCCCGTCCCTGGACAGAGCCGGTGTCACCACCGCAGCAGAGCAGAGGGTTGATGTGAGCTCTGCAAAGTCACTGGATGGTTTTTGAAATTTTTGGGGGCGCTCAGGATGATAATCCCAAAGTTTCTGGCATTACTGAGGTTGTGGTGAGGAACGAGGCACCGAGAGCTGTGGCTGGGCTGCTCTGCCTGGTTGTGTCGTTGGCTGGGCAGGAGTTCACAAAGGCGCTCAGGGCTTGACGGATTTCCTCCATTTCCCTGGGCATGTTCCCAGTCCCAGGGCTGCTGGGGGTGCAGGGTGTTCAGAGAAGCTCTGGCAGAAGGTCTGGCTGAACAAACAAAGTTGTTGTGCTGTGGGTAAGAGAGGTGGCTCCAGCCCTGGGCCCAGCACAGGGAGGACGTGGAGCTGCTGGAGAGAGCCCAGAGGAGGCACCAGGGTGAGCAGAGGGATGGAGCAGCTCTGCTGGGAGAGAACTGTGGTTGTTCAGCCTGGAGAGGAGAAGCTTTGGGGTGACCTCATTGTGGCCTTCCAGTGCCTGAAGGAGGTGACAAGATGGAGAGAGACCGTTTATAAGGGATGGAGGGACAGGACACAGGGAATGGCTTCAAACTGCCAGAGGGAAGAAATTCTTCCCTGTGAGGATGGAGAGGCCCTGGCACAGGTTGCCCAGAGAAGCTGTGGCTGCCCCATTCCTGGAAGTGTCCAAGGCCAGGTTGGATGGGGCTTGGAGCAACCTGGGATAGTGGAAGGTGTCCTTGCCCATGGCAGGAGTGGCACTGGATGAGCTTTAAGGTCCCTTCCAACCCAACCCATTCCATGATTCTCTGAATAAGCTCCTTGTGGAGCCCAGTGCCCCTGGCCATGCACAGCCAGCTCTGGACAATTGAATTCAACCGAATCCTTGTCAAGATGAAGCCTCCTGTGGGCCAGCAGGGGCAGTTTCCTTCTTGAGCCGGTGCTGAGCGCTGACTTCAATCCCCAGTGGTTTTCTCCCTCTCCGAGCAGCTGCGCTGGGGGGATTTTTGGAGGGGAACTGGGTTTTCCTGCTGAATCCACTCCTCTGGCAGGGTTGTCCTGCCCAGCAGTGGGGACACCCGAGTGTCACCTCCTCTTGGGCTGTTCTGTGGGGTTGCAGCTGGTTATTGCCACTGTGCTGTCTGTGTGGGGAGTGTGGGAAGTCCCATCCCAGCCCAACACTTCCTTATCAATAACTGGTACCAGTGGGAGAAGAGGGGCTGGTTGGGTGGGGCCGGGGGATGAACTGCTTGAGGAAAGACCTAAAAGGCTCAGGAAAGTGAATTTGCCTCTCTGTGTGACCAACCAACTTCAAACCCTCTCTGGTCTTACCAAGCCATTCCCACAGGCAGCTCCATCCCTCGGGTTCAAGTCAGCCCTGTCTGAGAGGCCGAGGCTGTTGAGGAGCGTGAAAGGTCACTGATACCAAAATGCAGCCAAATTTGCTTTGTGGTTTATCCCACATCAATCAAAGCTGGACAAGGGCCTTGATTTTCTTTCTGGGGACTGTTGGGCTTGGGGAGTTTGAGGAGAAAAAGAGAGGTTTTTCTTCCACCTGCCTGTAGAGCCCCCAGTGAGTTTTCCTGCCCCTGAGGATCTGCTCCATCTGAGAAAGTCACTTTTCCCATTTGCTCAGGGGACGTGGAAGCCCTTAAAGGTGGCAGATCTTGTGTGTGGTTCTCTCAGCAGCTCCCAGCGAGGGGTAAATTATGGATGCTGTGTTTTGACCTCGTGACTGTTTGGATGCTCTCCCTGCTAATTAATGCACTGTCATTCCGGTGCTCATGGATATTCCCTCTAAAAACACCTCGAGGTGCCTCTCTGGTGAGGAGGCTTCAGAGGGAACTTGGAAGCAGTGAAGGGCTTGATCCACTCTTCATCTGTGCTGGAGAAAGCTCCTGGTGACGGGGCCCATCCAACCGCCTTGGGGAGGGGAGGCAGGAGATTCTTCCCTCTAAACGGGGATGAGATGTCCATTGTGTCAGCAGAAATCCAGGCTTTTACAGCTGTCAGGAAAGGAGTGATGCTGGAGCCTCATCCAGACTGGAAAACCGAGCCCCCCACGCCCACTGGTGCTGGGTGGTGGAAAGAGCTTTCCCTTCAGTTTTCGGCAGCAGCCGGCCAGGATGAAGCTGTTCTTTCAGCACCCCGGTGGGAAGATCCAGCTCCACGAACGTGCAGGGAGGAGTGGATCTCTTGGCCCCTCTGGCTCTGCCCCTCCCCAGCAGAAGATTCCAACACGGAGAGAAGGCCCCAGGGTTGCTTTGATCCCAACTCAGCCGCGTGTGCCAGCGTTTAGGGGAGCCCAGACAGTCCTCGCTCGGCCCCGGAGCTGCTTTGTGTGTCCCTCCTCGCCCAGCCCTGCCCGAGTGCCAGGGGCCAGCCTGGCCGTTTCTGACCAGCTCCTCCGTGTGTGCTCTTTATTTCCGTATTTTCTTGCCCACGGCTGTTGGGTTTCCTGGAACCGCCGGCCCCGCGCGTGTCCCGGCCCTCGCCGCGCGGCGTGGCCGGAGCGCTCGGATGTGGCGGGAGCCTGAAATCCTCCTCCAGGGTAGGAAATGGTGCCACAACTTCCCCCCCGGCTCCCAGCACTTCTCCTTTTGGCCCAGCACGCGGGAAGGCGGAGTAAGAGGATCTCTGCAAATGCAGAAGTGGGGGTTGCTCCCGGACGCCGTGTCCAGGGGCAGCGGCCGCGGGGAGGGGGATGTGCGGGGATGGATTCGCTCCCTGGCTTGTGGCTTCCTCTTCAGACGGGAAGTGTCGGCACGGAAGGAGAGCCAGGGCATGGGCGGGCTGCAGGCTCTGCCCTCCTCGCTCCGGGGAGCTGCCTTCTCCCGTTTTCCTGCCCTTGGGAGCCACCATCCCTCATCCTTGCTTGCCCGTGGGTTGTGTGGGGTGGGACGCCGCTGATTCCCGCAGGATTATTCCCACTTTCTGTGCTGATTCTGCCAGAGAGGGAGAGGCCTCACCCAAGCCCGAGCTGTGCCCGTGGGGATGCTCTTGGCCATTCCCAGTGGGAGCTGCCGGGGAGGCACCGAGGCCGCCGGGGTTTTGGCCGGAATTTTCTTTGACCTCATTTGATTAGCGAGCCCTGCGTGCTCAGCACTAGGGCAAAACATCCCAGGGAAAGGAGCTTATGCAAAAATACCCAGAGCCAACGCATTTCCAGAGACACAAATGACTTCCCAAGGTCACGGGACAGATCCTGAGCCTGACAACGACCCGGGGCAGGGGCGGGGGGAGAGGAGGAGCGGACCCAGGGGGGAGAGCAGAAGCAGCTTAGGACATGCCATGGATGGAGATGACTGAGGGGGGGTCACCTTGGCTCTGTGGGCTCCTGGCTCCCACAGCCACCCACGGGAGAGCTTTCCTCCAGCTCCTGCTGCAGCTGCTGGCATTCTGGGGGAAGGAAGGAAGGAAGGAGGAGCATCCCCAGGAGGGGAGCAGCCCGTGCCCCCCAGCTCTGCCGCCTGCTGTCCTCCAGCTCCTTAGAGAGGGAGATGCTGGGAGGGGCTGGAGGCAAAGCTGATGCTGGGAGTGTGTTTGGAGAGGAGGTGCCACCTCAGGGAAGTGTCTGTGAGTGCTGGCAGCAGGACCGGGCGGGGTGGAGCCGTCCCGAGTGGCACAGGAGCTGCTGCAGCCCCTCTGTGCTCTCCCCGGATCTCCAGGGGGTTGCCCCGACACCTTGGGTGAGTTTCCTTTTCTCCTCTGGGCTTTTCCCGACCCTTTCTGCTGCCAAGGGCACAGTGGAGCGGTGAATCCGCGAGTTTGGGGCCGTAGCAGAGGCTGCCACCCCCAATCCTGCCAAGGACGGGTGGGAAGGGGGGGACATTCCATCAGTGACAGGGCTGAGCTGCCAAATGTCCCAGGGCAGGTGTGTTATTCCTGGGAATTCTGCTTCTCCTACTCAAGCTTTCCTGCAAGAGGACTAAAAAGTCATGGAATATCCACACCAGAACAAGCCTCAGGTGTAAGGAGTTGGTGGCCCTGGTCAGGAGTGTCTGGCCAGTCCCGTGTGTGCCCCTGACACCTCCCAACGTGCAGGAGACCTTGGTCTCCATCAGCTGCTCCTGGAGGATTTCTCCAAGGGCTGTTCTGCCCCGCTCCAGCTGACATGGCCAAGCCCAGGGGATGGGCTGAGACACGTTTGATTTGGGTGGATTATGGAATATTCCCAGGCTTTGCCTTGGGGGTGCTGATATGGGAAACCGTGGGTCAGCCTCTGATTCCGCAGCTCTGTGTCTGAAGGTCCAGCATGGGGAGCACCTCCCTGGGGATGCTTCACCTCGAGCTGGGGCCTTTGGGAGTCAGAGCAGGCCCAGAAGAGCCTCCCCCAACCCGTGTGAGAGCGGGGTCCGTGGCAGGGGTGCTGCAGGGCCACGTGTCCCAGCTCTCAGGGTCGCCAGAGTCTGTGCGGGGCTCTGGAGCTGCTTGGAGCACGTCTGGTCACAGAGCAGCTCTGTCCTGTGTCACACAGTTCCCAGCACTGCTTGGACACTTTTAATGTCCAGGTTGCTGCTGGAACTGCTGAATGCCTGAGAGGACATTTTCATTTGGGATGGGATGGGGGATCATGGTCTGTACCACTGAGGTGAATGTTGGATCACTTTGACACATTTAACCCCAAATCTCTTGGATCCCAGCGGGCAGCCAAGTCTGCAAAGCCGTTCTGGCCTTGCCAGGGATGCTGCAGTGCTTTAGGAATGGTGCTGGGAGTGGAGAGCATGGAATCTCCCTGGGACAGGGACAGGACCCAGGGAACAGCTGGAGCTGTGCCAGGGGAGGGTCAGGCTGGAGAGCAGGGAAAGGTTCTTCCCCCAGAGGGTGCTGGGCACTGACCAGGCTCCCCAGGGAATGGTCCCAGCCCCAAGGCTGCCAGAGCTCCAGGGGTGTTTGGACAACGCTGCCAGAGATGCACAGGGTGGGATTGCTGGGGTGTCTGTGCAGGGCCAGGGGTTGGACTGGGTGATCCCTGTGGGTCCCTCCCACCTCGGGACATTCTGTGATCCAGTGACGTGGATGAAACAGCCTTTCTTTGCCACCAAAATGCTCAGCAGGGCAAAGTTCCCTGTGTGCAGGCCTGAACCTTCTTCCCAAAAGCGAGGGCAGGGGGTGAGTGCACCCAGCCTGCCCCTGCCAGGGAGCCTGGGGTGGGTGGCAGCTGGGGCCCCTCAGAGGTGAGACCTCCTCTGCCAGGTGAGCTGTCCTGGGAGCGAGAAGCTCTCCCAGCCTGGGAGGTATCTGAAAGCTCCCTCTTTCAAAGACTTTGTGGGTTTTTTTTTCCCCTTCCCCGGCTCTGATTGTAACGGCCGTGCTCGGGATAAGCGCTTTGAAGCCTTAATTGCAATTATGAATCTTCCTCTGTTCCCAGGTTCCCCCTAATTGGCTTCCTGTGCGAATATCCAAAGCTGGTAAAAACAAAACTGCTGTTTTTGTGAGGGAGCTGCTGGCGTGAGATTCCCGAGCCCAAACAAAGCCGGGCTCAGCCGGGCCCTCTCGTGCTGCTGTGCCCAGATGCTCACAAGGGTGGCATTATTTCAAATGTAAGCTGATTTACATGCTTGCATTTGCAAAGTGCTAATCTGGTCGGATTTTTTTTTTTTCCCCCTCCTCTCTTTTTCTTTTCAGCCCTCTCTAATCTCCTGCTCTCCCTGCCAGGTTCCCAGCTCCTTTGGCTGGAATAGGCCCCAGCTAAATCCTTTATCTGTCTGTTTGGCAGCCCTGGGTGAAGTAGTTAGCAAACGAGTGACACTTTTCCCGGCTCATTAATTAGATTTACTGAGCTCAGTGCTTGCTGCCGCTGCAAGAGCCTGGACGAGGCAGTTCTGTATTTTGTTTCTTAGAAATTTGGGGTTTAAAAAAAAAAAATCCAGTTCTGGTGGTCAAACGCACGGCTCCCCCGCTTGCAGTGCTGCAGAGGACACGTGTTGTCCTCATGTGCAGCTTTATTTCTGCAATTTGAGCGGTTCTGGTGGTGTGTCATTGTTTTGCTGCTCAGAAAAGTTGAGGATGGGGAGCTGGGTGCTGTGCTGGGCGCCCCGTGGCAGGATATCTCGGTTGAGGCGAGTGGTTCTTGTGGCTTAGAAATAACCTCTGCGAAATATTAGGGTGTTTTCATGCGTTAGAAAAATGCCTTTTGACACGTCGTGCCCCTGCCATCGCCCGTGCCAGGTTTAGAAACGGGGTTGGGAAGGCTACGGGAGGAAATAAAAATGAGAGGATGAAAGAAAACGATGGTTTCGCCTCTCACCTTCCGCCTGCTGGAGGGGAAACCGAGGCACGGAGAGGCCTCACCGAACTCTGGGCTTTGATTGTGGATTTTGGCTTCCCTCAGGAAGCACCAGTGGGGCCTTGTCACCCACTGGGACACCCCGGGGAGGCTGAGGGATGCTCCTGGTGCTGACGAGCTGGTGCTGTCACCCAGCCCAAGGGGCGTCACTCAGCCTGGGCTGGGGACAGGGGACAAGAGCAGCAGGGCTGACCCGGGCAGTGTTTGAGCTCCTCGTGTGAGGGGCACCTCTTTTGTTGGAATAAACACCCAAAACTGAAATTCAGGACTTGCCCGTGGTTGCCACTGCTGGGGGGAACTGGCCATGGGGGAAGGTCTGGGCTCCTGTCCTGGTCACTCTTTGGGGGAGTTGGCCGTGAGAGGGTCTGGGCTCCTGTCCTGGTCCCTGCTGGGTGGGAGCAGAGAGGGAGGCACTGGAAAGCTCACAGAGAGGGGCTCAGTTCTTTAATCACAGCACTCCCGAAGTGACAATCGCTGTTAAATTTTAGCGTCTCACATCAGAATCCAAAGGCTCTGAAGGGAAGAGGATGCTCAGCGATTTTGAAAAGCCGGGGTCGGTGTCAGCTCCCACAGACAGACCCCAAAAGGGTCCTGCCTCGGGGACGGTGCCGGCAGCCCTGAGCTCCCGGCGCCGCTTTCCTCCTGTAGGGAACCGCAGGTTGGCTGCAAATCCAACCGGGGATGCTCCGTGTGCTGTCTGATCCCTTTCCCTGCCTGCTCAGCCCAAACCGGGCCGGGCTGTGCCTCGGCTGAGCCACAGAGCAACCCCTGCCCGTGCTTTGGGGGCTGGCACCGCCCGTGAAACCATCGGGGCGTGCAGAGGCAGCGCTGCCGCGGTTCCTGGAAGGAGTTTTGGAGGCGCAGAGCCGTGGGAGGAGAGCAGAAATATCTGCGAGGCGTCCCAGAGAGCTGTGACCAAAAGCACTTCGCGCTTAACCCACTCGAGAGCTGCCCTCCCGGAGCAGCAGCGAGTGTTCGTCCAGCACGGACCCACCGCCGGGAGAGGCGGATTGGCCGCTAATTGGCTTCCCCTAAAGGCACAGGGCCCGGCCCGGCTAATTAGAGCGGTCTTTACACCTCCCCCGTTAATTTGGAGAGCGGGGGATATTCCCGGAGGGAGCTGGGCTGCGCTGGGAGGTGACCCCCATCAGCTCGCCGGCTCTTTTGATCCGTGCCGGGGGTGAGCCGGGGGTTGGTGGCTGTGAGACACCGCCTGAGCTCTGTCAGGAGAGCCTCACGGTTGTTCTGAGTCCGCGTTTTGAAGTTAAAAGCCAAGGAACAGCTTGGGTCTCCCGGGAGGTGGGGGAGAAGGGGAAGGAGTTGCTGCCAGGCCGGGAGTGCTGGGGTGGGAAGTCGGGATCTTCCCCGAGCTTCCCTCTGTGCTGGCAAAGTGACTTCGCTTGGATCAGTAGGTGCCTTTTCTATTTTTTTAAAAATTAAATTTTAGAAAAAACCCATCCAGGCACTTCACAGAAACAGTCCCCGAGTGCCCGGCTGAGTTCGGGTGTGACCTGAGCTGGGAGCGCTGCGGGTAAGATAGAAAAGGGTGGAAAAGCTGAGAAAAGCACGGAGTAATTCTGGTGCCTGGATTTTATAGCAGCTCTGGGGGTTTAAGGTGCTGTTGGGATCACAGAATCCCAGGATGGGTCAGGCTGGAAGGGACCACAGTGGGTCATATTCTCCAGCAGGGCCATCCCAGAGCACAGGGCACGGGATTGTGTCCAGAGGGCTCTGGAATATCCCAGGGAGGAGACTCCAGCCCCTCTCCGGTCTCTGTCCAGGGCTCGGTCCCTGCCCAGGGCAGAAGTTCTGCCTCCTGTGCAGGGGGAACTCCCTGGGCTCAGCCCCTGCCCGTTCCTCTGGGGCCACTGCTGCCCTCCCTGCAGGTCCTGGCAGATGCAGGATCCTGGCGTGGCCCTGGTCCCACCACAGAGCCCCTGGGTGACCTGGGCCAAGTCCCTGTGCCTTTCCCAGCAGCCCCAATTCCCCATCGCTGCAGGGACAGTGGGGCTGCGTCCTTCCTTGGAGGGATGATTTGAGGATAAAGGCACTAAATAATGGATTGTAACCCACTCCTATCTGTGGTGGGGTCAGGAACTGCACCGGCCCTGCCAGAAGGCTCCGACCCCCCCTCCAGACCCTGTGGGGTGGGGATGTGGCCGGCTCTGCCCAGAGCTGTCAGTGCTGCCCTGAGAACGCAGGGGGAGCCTCTTGCACCAGTGCCCCATGTCCTTGGGGGATGCTGCTGCCTAAAGGTGCTAAAGGGCTTTTTTCTGACCTGCTGGAACCCAAAATCAGGAGCATGGGCCACCTCCCTGACCAGTGGTTGTCCCTTTTTCCTGGTGAGAGGAGAAGGACGCTGGCTGGGAGCCCATGAGGAGTGTGACCCAGAGATCTTCTCCGGCATCCTCCTCCTCAGGAAGCACATTCACATCACCCTCAGGGCTTGGAGGAAACCCTGGCAGGTGGGACCACGGCAGGATTTGGGGTCCCTCAGCAGCAGCCCCCGTGGCAGCTCCAGTGACACCCCCGTGGCTGTTCCCTTTTGCAGTGAGGATGGACTCGGGTGACAGGTTTTGGTTTCTTACACCCAAAAGCGCCAAATCCCATCCCGACCTGAAGTGCTCTTCCAGTGTGGAGAGCTGGTGGCAGCCCTGCTTCATCCCAGGACATGGAACTGTGCTGGAACAGCGGGATTTGGGCACGGAGTGTGTCTTCATCCCAGGGGCTCCCGAGTGCCGTCAACACCTGCTCCGCTTCAGTGATCAAGGTTTGCTTTGGGGTTGTGGCCTCTGGGTTTTTTGTTAGATAAGAAAATTCCACGTGGTGAATTTTGGACTGGTTCTTGCTTCAAACAATCCCCAGGTGATTCAGAGCAGGGATCTCCATTGCAGCACAATTATAGAGCGAGGAAAAAAATAAACAGAGGCAAAACTAAAAACAGGAACCAGCAGATAAACAATGGTCCAGTGCTGCTGGCGCTGAGCTGGGCTCCTTCCTGCCCTCAGCCATCTGGAGAGCGAGCTCTGGGCTCTCCTGGTCGGCTCTTTCCAGCTGGGAAATGATGGAAAAAGCTTTTCCATTCCTAAAAAAACTTGTTAGGGTGTGAGCTGAGCACTCTGAGCTGGGACGCCCCAAGTTCCCCACTCCAACCCAGGAGTTTCACCTGCTCCTACACAGGGTTAAAGCCTCGTCCCTGATCCCAGGAAGCCACCGGTGTTCCCATAGGGAGTGAAGAATGGAGTGGCAGTGCCTGGAGAGCTCTGGAGCGGCAGGAGCACGGTCAGAGCTCGGGGTTTGGGCTGTCTCAGGGGTGCTGCAGGAGGGCAGACCACATTGGGAGCATCCTTGGTGGCAGATTCCTGCCTGGCTCCCACTTTTCCCAGCCAAACCTGGAGCGCTGCTGCTCCCAGGCAGAGCTGGCCTGCGGGGGGCTGGCTCCTTGCAGCATGACCGGTGTGTGGAGCAAAATGTCTCTTTTGCTTAGAAATGAGAAGTTTGATTTTTTTTTTTTCCCTTGGCTTGATTTTTACGTTTTGAATCACAGCGAGATGAGGGCAAACACTGTTTCAGAATGATGAGCTGCAAGGTTTTGTTCTGAGTCCTTGGGACCCCCCCTCTCCCCACGCCTCTCCGGGCAGATGCATTTTGTTGGAGTTCTCTCCCATTCGCTGAGGAATTCCCTCACCTCAAAACTGTTTTTCTGATTATTTTCGGGTTTTTTTTGCTGAGTCTCTTGCACCCTGTTCCAACAGCATCTCTGTGACTTTATCAGCTCGGGGATGGCACATCCCAGAGCAAAGGACAGCTGAGGTGGGCAGTGCTAGGAGCCTGCTTCGGATATTTTTAATATTTTTCTGTCTGTGAAGCCCAAATCCCGTCCAATAATTGCCCTTCGCAGCTCGGAAGGGCTCGGACGGAGGGCTTTGCGTGGGGCGTTTCTCAGCTTCCTGTGGGTTTTCTCCTGCGATCCCCGGAGCCGGGTGCGCTCGGGGCCGGGAGGGGCTGGGGCGACAAAACCACTCGTGACGAGCGCGCAAAGCGCTGCCGCTGCGGGACCTGCACCCCAAGCGAGCCGCCCTCCCCGCCGGGGCCTCACATCCCCGGCCCTACAGAGGGCTCGGAGCTCAGGGCAGTCCCACACCAGGGTCCCTCTCCCCGCCCAGCCCCCCCCGGCCGCGCCTTTGGGGTTTTCCTGGCGGCGTGGATGGGATCACGCGCTCGTAGGTGTCGTGGCCCCTGGCCCTCGCTCGCCCTCCCGCAGCTCCAAGCACCCGAGTGACCCACGGGGCCGGGCTGGGGAAGGCACCCTGAGCCATAAAAGTCACCCCTGCCTGGGTGGGGGGAGAGGCCGTGGCTGGATTTGGGATTTCTGCCCACGCCACGCTCCCCATCTCCCCGTTTTAGCTGTTCTGTGGATGTGGATTTGCTGTTGGAGGCAAGGAATTGGACATCAACCTGATGCCCAGAGGCTGCTCATGTCAGGAGGACGGCAGAGCAGTTCCCTTATTTCTGCCTTTCCTGGGTGTTATTTTTCCCTTGCTTGGACCATGATCCATCCTTCAGTTGCAGAATGTTTCAAGCTCTTTCCTAAGCTGGAGAACTTCCCCTCTGACTGCGGATCTTTCTTTCGGCCACATCCTGGTGCTCTGGCCATGGTCAGCCCGACAGACAGAGCAGCAGCAGGACTGACCACACAGACCTGCAGTTGTTAGGCCGAGCTTAACTTTCAAATTGTGCCTTCCCACGGAGCCAAGGGGGTGGGAACTGTGAATTAATTTGGATTTCTTTGTGCAAAGCGTCACCTCACGGCTTGGATCCGTGGCTGGGCTCATCCGCCCCAGCTCTGCCACGAGCTGGGTGACGCTGCATTTAGTGGAGAGGGACAGGCATGTCCTGGCCGGACACAGTGACCGCCTGGGGTGTCCATCAGCACAATCCCGGAGCGCGGCTCACCGAGAGGTGATGGATGTGGCCAGGGGCAGTTGGACACGAATCACAGCTCACCTTCCGTCCCTGCGGCTGGGCCGAGCCCCCCTTCCTGCGCCGCTGCCAGGAGCACCCCCAGCCCAGCATTCCCACGGCGGCTGCCCGGCTGTCCCCTGGGGGGAGCAGGAAGCCTGGATGGAAACCCTGGGTCCCGCTCTGCCCCTTTTGGAGGTGCTGTTTGACACCGAAAGGGCTCTGAAACCGCTTTTGAACGTTAGGTGCTTTCCCTGCTCCGCGCTGGGAGCCTCTCGCTCAGCCCCGTTCTCAGGCACTGCGAGAGCAAGGGCCGATCTCTGGCTCTGAGTGAGCTCTCCGGGTCTCACATTTTCTGGGATAAATGAGGCTCTGCAGTTCAGGGAGGCTGCTCCAGAAGGGCTTGGTCCTGGAGTGCTCTTTATCCCAAGGGAGCTGCCAGGCTGGTCCCTCTCTTCTTCCCAAACCGGTGTTTCCCACAAAGAAATCAGAATTCCATCTCCTCCCGTGAGCGGTGGGATGTCCTGTGCCACTCCTGCCCCTCAGCACCCTGATCCCGCAGGCACAGGTGCCGTTGTTATTCCAGATTTTCTTCTTGTGCCAGGAGTTTTCTCTTCTGCTTGAAGATGAAATCCCTGCCTAAACCTCTTTTTCCCATTTCGCTTCCAAGCACTGCAGTTTGCTCAGAATCCTGCATTTTGTGCCAATCCCACAGGAGTTTTAAGGTTGAGATATATATATATATNTTCATAAGATTCATACCATGGCTTCTTGCTCATCTGTTGCTTCAAATCTTTCTACATGTGCAGGTCAAGCAGAGTTGGGGACGAATTGCTGGGAAAAATCTCCCTTCCAGAGCTGTTCTCCAGCAGGTCTCACCCATTTCTGCTGGGATCTTCCAAGTGCCCCGTCCAGTCCCTCCCGGCAGAGATCCGTCCCTGCAGCTGCACGGTTGGAATGTGGAGTTTGCCGGAGCTGAGCAGCTCGTTCCTGGTGCACTTTGGCATCTCAGCGTGGCTGCCGTGGGCTCCTACACCTCTCCCGTGGGTTGGTCTCGAGGTGGATGAGCTGGGCTGGTGCAGACAGCATTAAATGACAGCTTTTTGTTGCAGATTCTTCTGCTGGTCTCCTCTTCCTTTCCTCCCTCCACATCCTGAGAAAAGGAGGAAGACACAGAGTGGGGTAAAGTGGGGTTTTCCCTGGATTTGTTCACCTGTTGGTTGGACTTTGCCGTGTGTGAGTACCACAGGGGACCTTGCTGTGGCTCACATTCATCCTGTTCCAAGCCATTTGGCTCCTTGCTTTATGGATGAGCACAGGGGACGGCCCCACAGGGACTGCTGTGATTGATTTCAGAAGCAATCAGACCTTGTGACCGATTTTTCAGTCCTATTCCTTTGTCCCCAGCCTCTGCCACCACCTGGGAGCAGGAGTGGTGACACTCCCAGCAATCCAGCGTGGCCTGGGGGGCCAGCAGGTGTGGGTGGGTTTGCAGAGCCGGGAGGGGTGACCCCTCAGTGCCTTCCTCTCGTGTTTCCCCTCCGTGGCCTCACCAGGGGTTGAGTTTGGTCACTTTGTCCCTGCTTGGGGTTCAGCAAGGGCTTGGTCTGGGTTTTGGGGGTGACCCTCTGTGGTCCTTCTCCCTGCTGTGGGGGGAGGTTTGGCAGTCCAAGGAGTGACTGCCCCTCACAGTCCCCCCCCTGGCTCGGTGTGTCCTTACCCTCGGGGTCACAGCAGCTTCTGCCCCCGCTCAGGAACGTGGCCCTATAAGGAGCTGCGTGGTGCCAGTGTTGGGATGGCACAGCCTCCTGTGCAGGCGCCCCGAGAGGATGTTTGTCACACCAGCTGCCTCCTGGATCTGCTGAGACCCTGCCTTGGTGTGGTTTGAACATCTTATCACCTCCATCTCCCTGCTCAGCGCTGAGCTCTCACTGGGGTGACAAACACACCGACGGTGAAGTTTTTCTTGAAAATCGCAGCTTTCTCCCCTCCCTGCCCCGGTTTCTACAAAGGCTTCCTCCAGCTGCTCCCTCCCTCGCTCCGAGTTTCTATCTTTGGCTCCTGTCTGAGGTGGTGAGGAGGCAGTAAAATCTTGCAAGCAAATGCTTGAAACCCAAGATTTTCTTCTGTAATCTAAGAAAAACAGAGAGTTTCACTGGAGGAGCAGGTACCCGGTGTGTGCTGCTCCCCTGCCTGGCACAGCTCCGTATCCAGGGCACAGCTCCATATCCAGCTCCTGTGCTCCAGGGAGGATGCATCTCCCAAAGCTCCTGCTCTGCCTGCTCCCCTTTGGAGGATGAAATGGAGGAGGCAGAAAGCCGAGGTGGAGCTCAGAGGAGATGATGACCTGGCTGGGGAGTGTGTGTGAGGCTCTTGCCTTGAAAAAATCTCTATTTCGAATCCCTTTGCCTTAAACCAAATTAAATGGTTTTCCTTTTGGTGCAGCACCAGCCCAAGCTCCTGTTGGCTTCAGCCTCATCTTGTTCTTGTCCCCCCAGTGCCCACACACCATCCCAGACCAGGTAATTCCTGTCCCTCCACCCACTGCCGCCGCCCCCAAACCTGGGCAGTGCAAAGGGCCTTGCTTTTCCTCTCCCGTTTCCTGCCCAGGATGCTGAGGCTCGGAACAATCGGGGCAGGAAAGGGCGTTATCCCGCCCCGAAGGTGCCCGGGGGCTTTCTCCAAGGCTGGTGGAGCAGTGCCTGCTGCCCCGCTGCGGGATCCCCTCTGGAAAGGGGGAGGGCTCCCAGCCAGGTCCTTTCCTGCCCACGGGGATCTCCAGGGATTTGTCATCGTGGGAGGGGAAAGCTCAGTTTGCTCCGTGCCCGCAGGTTGGAGCTCTCCTGCGGGAGTGGATTTTGGAGCGTTTGCTGCCTGTGGCGGTGCCTTCCCAGGGCGTTGGTGCTGGAGCCATCCAAGCTCCAGGGGTTTTGTCTGGGAAGGGGTGATCTGATCCCCTTCACTACTTGATTTCGGAACACCAACTTTGGAGTTGATCTTTGGGCTCTTCCCCTCTGTCCCCGTCTCCTGGTGGCTGTCCTGGGCAGGAGGAGATCAGAGAAGGCAGAGAATGTTGAGGATGGGACTCGTGTGGACCTTAATCCAAGAGAAGTGTTTCTCCTCGTTGGAAAGGCTGCTCTGGGGTGTCCCATGTCACCCCCTCCGCCCGGCTGCCGTGTCCAGAGGGACCTTCTGCTCCTGGGCACGGAGCAGGAGAAAAGCCTTGGAAGGGGAGGGTCCCAAGGAAAGTGGGGGAGCCCCAGTGGGTGCCAGCTGCGTGGGAAGTCCCTGCCAGGGAGCTGTGATACCCTCAGGGCCTCCCGTGACCTGCGGCATCACAGTTCAGCAGGAAAAGAGTCCTCCCTTTTTTCCTCCCTTTTTCCCTCCCGTTTTTCCCTCCCGTTTTTCCCTCCCGTTTTTCCCTCCCGTTTTCCCCTCCCGTTTTCCCCTCCCGTTTTCCCCTCCCGTTTTCCCCTCCCGTTTTTCCCTCCCTTTTTCCCTCCCTTTTTCCCTCCCTTTTCAGCAGGAAAAGAGTCTTTTCTCTTGCTGGGTTTTCTTTTCACAGTGTTTAAATGCTTTTTTGTGTGTGTGTTTTTGCAAACCTTGTGCCTCGAGCAGGAACGTTTACCTGTTTGGTGTTAATTAACAGAAACAATTAATTGGTCTGTTCACTTTTGTGGCTGTGACCAACAGAGAGGAATGAAGCCTCTTAACTAGGAAATCCTGGATGGAAATTCCCCAAAGACCTTGCACCCGTGAAAGGACAATTTCACAAATAATCTTGAGATATTTTTCCAGCTGAGCTTTGCCGTGCTGTGCCTGTTCTCACTCACTTTAATCAGTGCTTTTTTGTCTGGTTAGATGATAAATTGCCCTTTTGGGCACTCAGGCCTTCAGATGGGATGGGTTCAGCTTTGCCCCGTGCCTGTCACATCGGGAATTGTTGGTTGAAAACAGGACAAAACCTTGAGGCAAATTGGTTTCTCTCAGGCCGTGGGGCTCTTAAAAGGAGAAGGCTCAGAAAAATTCCATTACTCTTCCAAACATTGGCTTCTCTGCCTCTGCAGTGGGGTCTGCACGGTTTGCACAGGGTTTGGGGGCTGCTTTTAGGGTGCAGTTACTGAAGAAGAGAACCCAATCCCACATGGGAGAACATCCAGGGCCTGAAGTCCCATAGCTTGGTTTTGTAGGGTGCCTGAGTGAGGGGTGGGGGGACAAAGCCCTTCTGCTTGCGCCGCTCAGCTCTCGCTGACCCTGCAGAGCAGGAGGGGCAGTCGGTCTGGGCGCACTCTTCCATAGGCAATATCCCAGAATCCCAGGATCACTGAGGTTGGAAAATCCCTCCCAGCCCATTGAGTCCAACCTGTGCCCCAGCCCAGAGCACTGAGTGCCACGTCCAGGCCTTCCTTGGACGCCTCCAGGGATGGGCGCTCCAAACCTCCCTGGGCAGCCCCTGCCAAGGCCTGACCACCCTTTCCATGAGGAAATTCCTCCTGATGTCCAGCTTGATGCTCCTGGCTGATGCCTTGTCCAAAGGGCGATGTTCAGGCATTTCCTGGGAATGTTCCCCACGGCTGCTGTGGTGTCCCGCTGTTCCTGCCCCAGGAGCAGTCTCCAGGTGCCTCACAGAGGGGCTGGGCAGACGTGTGGCCACTGGGACGTGTCACCCGCAGCGCTGCTGTGGGGACAGTTGTGACACTGTCACGTAGGGAGGTCTCTCCCTGCTCTTTTGTCTCAGTGATCCATCAAAACCCTTCTCCCTTTCCTGGGTGGGGTTGTGCTCTTATCGAAGGTGCTGCTGACTCCTGGGGGGAAGGAAGGAATCCCACACCTTTCCCAAACGCTGCCGTGCTTGGCAGTGCCCAGCCTGGGTGACAAGGCTGTCCCCAGAGGGTACCAGAGCATTGTGATTTTCCCAAAGCAGCTCCTGGTTTCTCCACTCTGCTGGAAGTTCAGCTATGGGGAGAGGATGAAGGCACAGATTTTCCTTTTCCCCTTCAGAGTTGCTCAACACCCTCACAAAAAGCAAAGCCTCGATCCAAACCCTCGCCCTCCACGCTTGTTTTTCTCGGTGTTCTCGAGATGCTTAACGGGGCTCCTTGGAGAGTCAGACCATGTTCCCCAGAACTGTCCCCTGCCTTGTCACCCTGCTCAGCGTGGGTGGGAAGGAGGGCACGGCTGGGGGAACACACAGCAGAAAAAGCTGCAGAGTTCCTGCTGGGTTGTGGGGGCCAAACCGGGTCCTTTCCCACGGAAAACGCTTCCATAAGCACTGCCTGGGGAGAGGAGGTTTGGATTCACGTGTGGTCCACGGCACAGCAGGAAAAAACACGTTTTGTGGTTTGACAGTTGTGGCAGCACCTTGGTCGTGCTTTGTCCTACAACCCCCTGCCCGCTGAGTGCCGAGACGCGAGGGAGGGGCCGGTGGGGTTGGCGTGGGGTGAGGAGCATGTCCCCCCCCAGGACCGAGCTGTGCCTCACCCGAGCTGTCACTCGGGGTGTTTCTGAGCTGGCTGTCGTAAAGGTGGCTCTGAGTCACTCTTACTCACCGCTTTTCTCCTGCCACCACCGTGACTGAGGTGCTGTGCTGTGATTTCCCCACTCACTCCTCCAGCCCGCGGCACCGTGGCCGCAGCGCTGGGCAGCATTCCCTGCACTGGGCTTGGATTAAAGTCCTGGAGCGGCCCCCAATTCCAGGCCTTGGCAGTGGGACACGAGAGGCAGGAACCCATGAGCCTGTCTGGGGTGAAGGGGAGCAGAATTTGGCAGGTCAGTGGTGGTCAGGGCGTGTTTGCTTTCGCCCCTCTGGAGCGGTTGGTGGATTCTCTCCAGCACAGGGGCAGGGCTGGGGTTGGCCTCGCTGCTCCCTGTGTTCTCAGGGAGCTCCAGCAGCCAGGCACGGCTCTCCTGAGCCCTTTTGGGGGAGTTGTTGGGAATTCAGTGTGGATGAAGGTGGCCATGCTGAGTGCACGGAGGAGGGAGGGCCATGGAGCCTCTGCTGAAATCACAGCCTTTGATGGGCACAGCCAGCACTGAATCCTGAGCACCAAATGCTGACCAAATAAGCAGAGAATGGAGCATTTTGGGATAGCTTTGGGAATTATATGGGTGTGTGGCATAGGTGCTGTCCAGGATGAAAGCAAAAGCCCTACTGGCAGGTTTTGGACTTTTGACAGGTTTTATTTCCTCTTCCTGGATCATTTTTGTGCCTTTGCGTTGCCTCTAAATAAGAGACAAAGAATCTGTGGGGCAAAGAATCTGTGGGATGTGCTTTGGGAGAGGGGGGACACCTGTCCCAGGGTCCCTCTGGACTCCAGGGCTGGCAGTCAGGCGAGGAGGGAATCTCCTCCGGGTCACCTCTGGTTGCTCGCAGTCAGGAAGGTCTGAGCAGTAAACCTGGGAAGTGCCTTTTACGTTCCTGCTGTCCCAGACAGATGGATGTGAATTGGGTGGGATAAAATCTTCGTCCCTCAGCACAGTCTGTGCCAGGCAAGCTTTGGGGTTGGGCCCTGGAGCAGAGGAGATGTGTCAGGGCTGCAGCAATCACTGTTGCCCAATGCCCTCGGATGCTGGGGCTCACATCCCCTCGGTGTTTTCCACCATTGCCACAAGGGCACGTGGCCCTTTACCTCATGTTGGCCGTGTCCAGTGAGGTGGCAGTTATGGAGCCTTTCCTGGCCGCTCAGAGCAGGTTTGTGACCATCCCCAGCGGGCACTGGAGCTCTCAAGGGCAATCCATGCCTAACGGGAGGAGTAGGAGCCTGGGCTCTGCCGTCACCTCTCCCAGGCTGGACCAGGTGACCCTTTGAGATCTCTCCCAGCCCGGGCTGTTGTGTGAACCCCATCCAAGGCCGGGAGGTGCAGCTGTAATCTCCAGCAGGGTTATCGGTGGCGGAGGTTAACCCAAGGTCAGCTCCTCACCACAGCCACGTGAGCGACGCTCGTTCTGCCCCGGAGCGGGGAGAGGGCAGAGATGGAGCTCAGGGCCTGCCCGGGCCCCACTGCCCCTCCTGGTGGGATGATGGACACGTGTGCCCAGGCTGGGTGGGACTGGGGTCGGAGGGAGCGGGGGTGTCGTTGCTTTGAGGTTGGCAGTGTGGCAGGGTTGGTGTTTCAGAGGCGTTGCAGTGCTGCCTTCTTGCCTGAGGACCTTGTATCCCATGCCTTGTATCCCATCCTAACTTCCCTCCTTTTTCCTCCTCAGGAGATGAATTAAAATGCAGCACACCACGTGCACAGAGGACAGGATCTACCACGCTCTGGAAAGGTGTCTCCACGGGCTGAGCAGGGACGCCGTGTCCAGCAGATGGGCTGGTAGGTGACCCCATAACCGTGGGCCCGTCCTTCTCCCTCTGTGACCCGCTGGGCCCCTGGCTAGCACAGGGCTGCTGTTATGGGGGGATTTAACCCCGGCTCAGACCCCGTGCTGGCCATAAAGGGGTGAGCCGTGCTCGGAGAGCTGTGAAGGGACTGGGGATGACGTGCTGAGGGCAGAGCAGCGACGAGCAGAAGCAATTCTTGGATGTCATTTTGACCTTTCCACCTCGCGTTTGTTGAGCTGCCGTGAAATCCCTCCCAAACCCTCTCGTGGATGAAATGCTTTTGGGGGGGCTGTCAAATTTGGATTCCTTTTTGCCTGTGAAGTTCTTCCAACCCTTTCTGCTCTTCCTTTTCCCTACAAGTCACCAAAGAGATGCAGACAATCCCTTTGGCCGTCCCCATCCCATCCCACCCTCCGGAGCGATGCCATTCCCGCGCTGCAGCCTCACCTGGGGCCTCCCTTTGTGCCCGAGCCCCCCGTGTCCTTTGTTTTCCCCACGCTCTGGGAAGAGGCCCCTGAAGTGTGACCCACATTCCTGGCTCCTGGAAAAGCGCGACCTCGTGCTTGGCACGGCGACAGCGTCCGAGGGAGTCCCTGTGGCCGAGCAGGGCATTGTGTGCGGGGCATTGTGTGCCCAGAGCTCACCTCTGCCTGTAATTATCATTAATCAACCCCCGTGTCACTCACACGCTCCAATCCCAGCCCCTCAGCGCTGCTGTTTGTGCTGGGGCAGCCTTTAAACAGCGACTTCATCGTTTTCCTGGCTCATTAGGGAGATTGGAGCGCGCAGGGCAGGGATCGGGGTGGGGAGCTGTGCTGCCCACTGAGTCCCGTTCCCAATGGTTTCCCCTTGGCTCTCAGTCCCCTTCACGTGGGTTTGCCAGAAGGACCTGGCATTCCTGGGAGAATCTCAGGTGTTTCATGCAGAAGGAAGTTCCCTTTCATCCCAAGGATTTGTGCTGGTGCCGGGAATCTCCGGCAGGCCGCGGGTGGGCGTCGCTGGCTTTGCTGTGCCCCAGCCCAGGCGCTGCTGCTGGGGACCCCCAGGGCACCCCCTCAGTGCCTTCCCGTGGGGTGTCCCTCGTTGGACCCCTCTGGCTTTGAGGAGCTGCTCTTCCCCATCCCGCCCCGTGCAGCTGGAGCGGGAAGTGCTGTGGCATCGTGGTGACACGGAGGGTTCAGGGAAAGCAGAGCACAGACGTGCCCACATCCCATCCTCCTGCTTTTCAAAACCAGAATTGTTTTCCCATCCTTCTGCCCTCCCCGTGTTCCAAGTGGCAGTTTCATTATTCCTGGCTGGTTTTAGTCACACGGTTGATCCTCCTTCCCTCAGTGAATCCTTTCCTCTTGCTCTCAGCTGGGCTGGAACCTTCACCTTCCTCATTTTAACTTCTGGCATCACTTGTACTTCCCAATTTATTTGCTTTCCCCTCCTTTCTCACCCTTTTCTACACCAAAATAACACACCCCACATCGCAGCTTTTGGAGCTGGGACCTCGCTAGCGTTTGGTTCATTTTTCAATTATTCAGTGCTTTATTTTTCCGTGCTAACCTGACGGGAGGTTGCTCCAGAGCGGGTGAGTAATCGTTTCCGACGCGTTGTTTCCCCCCTGCGTAAGTGCTGAGTAGCTGAGGTCTGTGAGGTCAGCGAAGAGGAGTTGTGAGTGCTGTGGCCATCCCAGATTTACACCCTGGAGGAGCCCGTGGCCAGCTCCGGGGTGTAAATAGAAGGTTTTTCCGCAGAATCGATTGGGAGAATCAAATTAAAGTGAATGGTGCGTGAGTCATAAAAATCCCCGTCAGAAAAATGCTTGGAAGGACAAACCTTTGCCTTGGGGAGGAACCTCCTCGGGGCTGGCCTTGCTTCGTGTGGCTGGAGAGAGACCAGAGCCACATTAGAGTGTGGTAAAGGAAGAAAAATAATTTATTTCTTGCTGGTAAGCAGGGAAAAAAAAGGAGTTTTTGGTGAAGGAGAGCCCTGGGCTTGGGTCTGTCGTGCTGTGGAGTCTGAGATGGGAGAAGGGCTGGAGGATCCTGGTGGGTGGGAGCTGCTGGAGAGGCTGGAGGGTATTCCAATGCCTGGAATGTTCCAGGGATGGGAAGGAGGGCAACCCAATGCCTGGAAGGTCCCAGGGATGGAATGGAGAGCAGCCCAATGCCTGGAAGGTCCCAGGGATTGGAAGGAGAGCAGCCCAGTGCCTGGAAGGTCCCAGGGATGGAATGGAGGGCATTCCAATGCCTGGAAGGTCCCAGGGATGGAATGGAGGGCATTCCAATGCCTGGAAGGTCCCAGGGATGGAATGGATGGCATTCCAATGCCTGGAAGGTCCCAGGGGTGGGAAGGAGCGCATTCCAAAGCCTGGAAGGTCCCAGGGGTGGGAAGAAGGGAACCCCAATGCCTGGAAGGTCCCAGGGATGGAATGGATGGCATTCCAA
>VZRJ01003252.1:235865-249943 GCA_013397565.1 Ptilonorhynchus violaceus
AGGGCATTCCAAAGCCTGGAAGGTCCCAGGGGTGGGAAAGAGGGGTTGTGTGTGTGCCCCAGGGGTCAGAGAGGACGGAGGGCGCTGCCGAGGGAAGCTGTGGAGGTCTCTGGTGGGCGGCAGGAGGAGGGTCCATGGCCTGGCTCCGCTGGTGCCCGGGAGCTCGCTCTGCTCGGCTCTGACAACGAGAAACTCCAGATCCCTGCAGCCACCTAAATATCCTTGTGGGAAAGAGCAGGATCTGCTGTGGGGCTCCTCCAGCTCAAGCCCCGAGCAGTGAAATGCAATGTCTGGAACACTTCCCAGCATCCCAGGATAGTCCGAGCTGGAAGGGCCCCATCAGGAGCAGCAAGTCTGACTCTCAGTGAATGCTCACACTGAAGTCACAACCCTGATGGGTTTAGAACAGGCCCTGACCAGCCGAGCTCATCCCAGGGTCTTCCTGCTCTGGGTGCAGAATTAAGGCTCTTGAATTAAGGCTCTGCTGAATCCGGCAGAGGATGACCTTGGAGCTGATTTCTTGCTGAAATCCCTGTGCAGGCTGGGTGGAAGTGCTGGGAGGTGCCCCTGTGCTGGGCATCCATCTCCATATTCCATGTCCAAGCAGCTGCTTGGATATGGCAGCTGCGGTTGGATTGCTGTGCATCCCAAGGGAAGGCCTGGACTGTCCCCTGTCCTTCGGGCACCTCCAACCCCCCTCCTTCCCAACCGCTTCCTCTGGGCAGTCCCTTGGAGAAGCCACCTTCCCCTGGGGAGGAAACAGTGGGAGTGGGTCTGGGGGAGGAGGAAACGGAGCCTTCTGCTTCCCACCCGCCCCCCGGCCGTGTCACTCGCGGTGGCACCGGGAGCCCGTGCCCAGCCCCGAGTGGGCGAGGGCAGCCCGGGGGTGGCATTTCTGCTTTAGGGCTTTTGGTTTTCCGAGTTGGCAGCTGCCCCCCTCCCCGAGGCCAGGGACGAGGAGGAGGAGGAAGAGGAGGATGAGGATGAAGAGGGCATCTCGCAGCACTTCTCAGAAGAGAAGTGGCAAAGCCTCATCCTTCCGAGGCCGCCCACAGGGCCGCCGTGCCCGGGCTCGGCATCTCTTGATGCTGATAAGGATCAAAGCCCGGCCCAGGCTCCCTGTGCAGCCTCAGAGGCTTTGCTGGGGCTTTGCTCTGCCGAAGGGAGATTTTCCTTTAGGTCTGCAGAGGCTTTGCTGGGGCTTTGCCCTCCCAAAGGGAGATTTTTCAGGTGCTGGGTTTAGTCGAGTCGTGCTCTGTGGGATGTTGGGATAAGCCCGGCTTTGTCCTGCTCGTGCCCCAGCCCCAGGTTCCCTGGGCTGCCTGTGCAGACAAACCTGACTCATCCTCTGTGTGTTCAGAAAAGCCAAACAGTGCTGGGTCACCGGTTTGCTGAAGCAAGGCCGGATGGATGAGCACCAGGGCGGGGGGGGATGGCAGCAGTTCGGCTGTGGGGCTGCCACTGCCCTGCTGGGACATCTTCTGTGTCTCTTGGGGCAAATTCGTTGGATTTAGGGGCTGGCAGGGGAAGGTCTGGGTTGTGCTGTCTGTACAAGGTGCATCTTGGCACCTACAGAGCCGGGGACTGCTCTCCTCTGAGGGGTTTGGGACTGGGATTTTACTTCCCACTTCCCTCGACCAAGAGGCCCCTGCCTGGCCCTGCCTTCCATGGGCTGAGGTGGGTGAGGGGGAGCATTTCCCTCCACCACTGAACTTCCCAATGCTTGCACAGCTCCACGGACTGGGGGTGCTGGGGAGCTCAGCTCCCGCCTGCAGCGATGGCAGGGAGCATCCTGCATCCCTCCTCTTGCCCTGGGGGACGTCCCAGGGCATCCCCAAGCTGCCTCCTCCACGCAGATTTGGGGCCTCCCTTGCATCTCACAGTGAGGAATGGTTTTTGGGAATTAAAGAGTGCAGAGTCCAGGGGAAATCCTGGGTCAGGCTTCCCACGTTCCCTCGGTGCACATCCCACCCTTGTCCCCCCAGCACGGGCTGGTGCTGCTGGTTCTGAGCACCCCTGGCACGGAGGAATGGGCCAGTTTGGGGTTTGTGCTGGTGCTGCTCTGGCCTGGGGTCAAACACCTCTGCTGGGTTGTCCCTGGGGCTGCTGTGCCTGGCCCTTTGTGGTGACAGGATTCCCAGTGCCATGCCAGACCGTGAGTTAAACGGGAATGTGCTTATAGCTCTGTTATTCCAATACACCTGGAATGTGTGTCCTTGTGCCTCAGCTCACAGCCCCTGGGAAGACCCAAAAATGAGTCACAAGACCTCAGGTCTGAATTACAGAATATCCTGAGCTGGGAGGGACCCACAGGGATCACCCAGTCCAACCCCTGGCCCTGCACAGACACCCCAACAATCCCCCCCTGTGCATCCCTGGGAGCGTTGTCCAAACGCTCCTGGAGCTCTGGCAGCCTTGGGGCCGGGACCATTCCCTGGGGAGCCTGGTCAGTGCCCACCACCCTCTGGGGGAAGAACCTTTGCCTGACATCCAACCTAAACCTTCCCTGGCACAGCTCCAGCCATTCCCTCTTATGTTTTCCCCCTTAGGTTATGTTTGTAGGATCCCTCTCTCGAGCCCTGCCCTTGTCCCTGCTCCCTGCCCATCCTCCCAGCCCCTCCCCGGCGGATTTGCCCCAGTTTCCCCTGGAAAGCAGCTCAGCTCCTCTCCCCGTGCCCCATTCAGCCCAGGATGACACCCCTGAGCCGCAGTTTCCTCCTCCCCCTGCAAGTGAGAGGAAGGAAGGAGCCCACGGCGTGCGGGGGTGTTTGTGTTTGTGGTGGTGCAGGATGTGGCATCCTCCTCGCTGGGGGATGTTCCCCAACAGAGATCACCCCACAGCTCCCAGGGATCCTGCTCCCCACAGCTCCCAGGGATCCTGCTCCCCACAGCTGGGCTCTCAGAGGGGAAAGAATCCCAAAATGGTTTTGGTTGGGAGGGACCTTAAAGCTCATCTCTTTCCACCTCCTGCCATGGGCAGGGACACCTTCCACTAGCCCAGGCTGCTCCAAGCCCCATCCAGCCTGGCCTTGGACACTCCCAGGGATCCAGGGGCTGCCACAGCTTCCCTGGGCACCCTGTGCCAGGGCCTGCCCACCCTCCCAGGGAACAATTCCTTCCCAATATCCCATCTAACCCTGCCCTCTGGCAGTGGGAAGCCATTCCCTGTGTCCTGTCCCTCCCTCACTCGTCCCAAGTCCCTCTCCAGCTCTCCTGGAGCCCCTTTAGGCACTGGAAAGGGCTCCAAGATAAATCCTCCCAGCTGGAGCAGGCTGGGTTTTCCCAAGGCACCACGTGAGCCCAGCAGCTCCTTGACCAGCTCAGCAGAGCTCCCGGCAGCTCTGCCCACTCCTGCTGGCCCAGCTGCTTCCCTGCCTCTCTCCCAGGCCCTGGGGCTTTCCCTGGAGGATGCCACGCTCTGGGATAACATTGATTTATTCGAGCAATCTGCTGGAGTCATCCCACGGCTTTGTGCCATCGCGCCGCCTTATGGAAGCGGCTCAAAGGAAAAGTGGAGCGTCACGGAATTCCTGGTTCCCTCCGGCTGCTCCCTCGCTGAGAAAATATCCCAGAGTCCTGGTGGATGGCAGCGGAGCAGAGGCAAATTAGGAATTGCATCCGTGATTACCAGCGAGTGCATCTGAGCCGCTCGGAGACTTTCCAGCGGGATCGGTCGCTGCTGGGAAATGTTGATCCACTGGAAGTAAGAAGTTGTGTGGCAGCAGGGGGGGCTTTCCCCGCTCATGCAGCTCCGAGCCTGGCACAAAGGCACGGAAATGGTGTCCCAGTGGGCAAATGCTTGTCCGTGGTGGGGGACAAGTGTGGTTTTGCAGCCTCAGCGTGAGTTTTGCCTGTCTTGACATTGGTCTCGTCCCCCTGGGCCGTGGCAGAGCTCTCCAGGGGTTTAAATTCGTGGGGGGTGGTGCTTGTTGAGCACCTGGGCGGTGTTTGAAGGCATTTCTGGGGCATTTCTGTGAGTTTGGTGAGTCTGCAGTTACAGTGATAATGTCTGAGGGTTTGTGATGAGTGTCACCTGCCAGCTCCTGGCATTGTCCCTGCCCTGCTCTGGAGTGACAGCCCACACCCCTGGACCGAGTGAGTGACCCAGTGAGTGACAACCAGCAGGATTTGGACTTCTCCTCTCTGATCTTTAACCCCTCTTTTCTGCTCAGTTTCCCCTGGCTTTGCCTTTGGGCTGAGACAGGCAGAGCCCCAGTGCCAGCCCCCCTGAGCTGTGCCACGGGCTGAGCCCGAGCTGGGTGGTGTCTGCTCGTGAAAAAATCCATGGAAAAGCAGGATGGGGGAGATGCCAACAAGGACCTTTCCCAGATATTTGTGGGGCTGCTTGCTTGAAATTTCCCCCTAGCTGTGTGTGGTACCCAGGCCCTGGGAAGGAGGAGGAGGAAGGGGAGGAGGAGCTGCCGCTCCCTCCTCGAGCTGCACATCCCGGCGAGCGCCTCCTCCTCCCCTGGGACGCGGGGCCGGGATGAATGGAGGCGCCTGGCAGCCTTCACATTTCCTCCCAGGCCAGCTGGGAGGTGGCCCCGACGGCCAAGAGGAGCCACGGCCTCGGGAAACACCTTGGGCCATTGTCAGCGGCCGGGTGCCAGCAGCCAGAGGCAGATGGCTGGGGCAGGGGGCTGGGGGCGAGGGACCCCCCCATCCCTTTGCACGGCAATTCCCCTCTCTCTGGATAATCTCTTGGTGGGGTTTTGATACATTTAGTGCAAATGTGAAGGTGCTAAGAGGTGGATTAAGTGCTGGGCAGGCTTGGCAGCGATGCTGATGCTGTGGTGCTGCTGCGCCGGGGCATCTGCTGGGTGTGAGGAGCTGGGGGGGGGGTGATGCAGCTGGAGGGGTTGGATGCCTGCCTGACAGGGAGCTGGATTTGGCAGGATTTGAGTGAGTTTATAGCTGGGATGGCGCACCCGGGGTGTCACACTGGGGTTTGCTGTGCTGGGGCAGGAGGAAGGTGGGTCCCCCCCTTGCCGGGTGCACCCCTCGGGTCTCTGCAGGGCACCCAGCAGGTCCGTGGGGCAGAGCCCCCAGCCCGGCTGGCTGTGCTGGGCTGTGAGGAGGCGCTCGGGTGCCCCGTGCCGTGCTGGGATGAGCACGGGGGTTTGAGGTTAGATCTGGCTGGAGGGAGGATGTGAGGGTTTTTCCTCCCGCCGTGATCTGATGCCTGCGGTCAACACCTTCCCCTCGACCCCTTCCCGTTGTTCATCCCTCCTGTGACCTCCCCGGGCGTGGCAGCGGGGCCGTGACAGTGGCTCTGTGTCCCCACAGCCGGGCTGTGCCTCAACTGCTGGAGCCTGCAGGAGCTGGTGAGCCGAGACGCCGGCAACTACCTCATCCTCGTGGAGAAGATCCTGGGCAAGACCAAAGAGGTGAGCTGGGAGCTGCAGGCCTGGAGACGTGGGCAGCTCCGTGGCTGGCCCGGGATGGAGTTTGGCAAAGCTTGGGAGGGGATTTTGGGGTTGTAAGGTGTTGCTGGGCACCGGTGCTTGGGGTCGGGTAGGGCTGGGTCAGCAGGTACGAAACTCTGGTGGGAGCAGTGCTGTGTGTCCTACAAAAACAGCTCATATCTGTCCTGTGGGCAGCCCTGCAGATCCACAGGGATGGGTCAGAAAAAGCCCAAATCTATTATTTGGGCAATCCTGCAGATCCACAGGGATGGGTCAAAAAAAATCCCATATCCATTCTTTGGGATACCCTGCAGATCCACAGGAATGGGTCAAAAAAAATCCCATATCCACTCTTTGGACAATCCTGCAGGTCCACCAGGATGGGTCAAAACCAGCCCGTCTCCATTATTTGGGCAATCCTGCAGATCCACAGGGATGGGTCAAAACCAGCCCGTATCCATTATTTGGGCAATCCTGCAGATCCACAGGGATGGGTCAAAAAAAATCCCATATCCATTCTTTGGGATACCCTGCAGATCCCCAGGGATGGGTCAAAAAAACCCCATATCCATTCTCTGGGCAGTCCTGCAGATCCACAGGGATGGGTCAAAAAAAATCCCATATCCACTCTTTGGGATACCCTGCAGATCCCCAGGGATGGGTTTTGATCTCCAAAGCTGCCCAGCCCCGTGCAGGGGCAGCCTGGGCTGTGCAGGTGGACCCAGCCTCCCTCAGCCCTTCCCCGGCCGTGTGCTGGGAGCTGCTGCTCCAAAGCGGAGCCAACGGAAAATTTCCTGTTGTTTTGGGTGGAAACTTTGCTCTGCCGGGTTTCCTGCGGAGCTGGGGACGCTGGGGGCCACGGCCAGGATCTGCACGGCAGGTGACAGCGGGGTCAGGCACGGCGAGGGGACGGAACAGCAGCAGGGACGGTCACTGGTCAAGCGGGGTCATCCTGGACTGCGGCCGGGAAGGCCTCGGAGGAATCCCTGGATGGGGCAGGATGTGGGGATGCGTTTCCTAAATCCCCTGCGCTGGGATTCGTGGGATGGGGTAAACGCTGGCTTTCATTTTACGGGAAGGAGAGGCTGTGGAGCTGGGAGCCAGCGGGTTGATTGATGTTTATATCCTTTAGTGGCTGCAGAGGGGGGTTGGTTACAGCAGGGGTTGTGGGAGGGGTTGTTGCTCCAAGGGGAGACCTCTGCAGGTGTCTCCTCGAGCCCTCATGGAATAGCTCTGCTGGCTATTCCCTGGCAAAGGCTGGCATTCCATGGATTTCACTGGGCTGCCTGCTTTGAGCCACTTCCATGGAATTTCAAGGATCAGGAGAGTCAAAGGGTCGGGAGCTTGGCCAGATCTGGGAAAGGCCAGAGCGGGAGGCTGTGCTGCCTCTGCCTGTCCCACCCTGCGGGTCAGTGGGGTTTTGGGGGTGGTTTTCCCGTGGGGATGAGGGAACCTGCCGGGCATGGGGATGGGATGGGGAGGGCTCATCCTGGCCGGCAGCTCATCCCTGTGCCCTCGGGCTGTTCCCTCCAGGTGCAGGAGAGGTGTGACTACGACCTGGTGACGCCCCTGGCTCTGCTCTTCTACTCTGCCGTCCTCTATGTGAGTGCTGAGGCTGCTGCACGGATCCCAGCCCCGGGGCGGGCACTGGAATCGGGGTGGCTTTGGCTGAAACATCCCGGTCTGCTCTCATCAGCTCATCCCAAAAAGAGAGATTCTGTATGAATCCATAGGGAGCGGGATCAAGGAACTGCTGCACAAGCTGAGAGACAAAAAAAAAAATAAGAGCTTCAGGGGGTTTAAGCTTTTATATTTTATATATTTTATATATTTTATATATTTTGTATATTTTGTATATTTTGTATATTTTGTATATTTTATGTATTTTATATATTTTATATATTGTATATTTTGTATATTTTATGTATTTTATATATTTTATATATTGTATATATTTTATATATTTTATATATTTAAAGCTGGGCTAATCAGAAAGGGAGATGGACAATGAAGGGGAATTTTTTTCATTACCCTTTATACTTGGGCAAAATACATGGGCAATGTGAATGAAAAAGAGCAGAGCCTTCCCAGGAAACACTTTTTTTATGATTATTATTACCAACACAATGCATCATTATCCCGAGGAAACCATTGCTGCCAGGTCCTGCGAAAGCAGGGACTCGTGTAGAATGAATCCTATGGTGCAATTCATCCGCACGGGGCTGCGGTGCCTAAAAAGGGATTTATATTTAGGCGTTGGGAAGGTTGGGAAGGAGCCGCCTTGGAGCCGTGCCCGGCGGGGATCCTTCGGCCCTTCCCCGGGAGAGGATGGGGTGTCCCGGGGTGAAGCCGTGCTCTGCTTCTCCTCCTCCCCCTGGAGGTTCCCCCTCGAGGTGTGTGCCCCGTTCTGACCCCTCTCCCTGTTCTCCACAGGCTCCCCACTTCCCGGCGGGCTCGGAGCTGCTGCTGCGGGCTGCCCGCGTGTACCACAGCTTCCTGACGTGGCCCGTGCCCTACTGCCACACCTTCCGCGACCTGCTCACCTTCATCAGCAACGAGCTCAGGGCCCCCGGTGAGAGCTCTGCCCTCGTGGGGGGTGGGCAGAACACAAAACGCCCCTGCCCTGGCCGCCCCGTGTTTGTTCCCGCCTCATTCCCCGCTTCTTGAATCCGGTGTCCCCCTGGGGCATCCCAAATCTCTGCTTTTCCAGGAGGTGAGGCTGCCTGCCCTCCATCCTCCGCCCTCAGGGGGATATTCCCCGGTGGGCCAGCACGGGGTGATTCCCCTGGAGGAGCAGGGTGGTGTTTGTGGTGGGTGCTGGTAGCATCCTGGGGTTGTCCCAGCCCTGGATCAGAGGGAATTAGCAAAGTGGGGAAGGATTTCCTGGCTGCTTTTCAGTCTGCTGGGTCTTTTCCCCAGCAGAGCACGTGCTGGCTGCTCCCCCCAGCCCTGCCTGGAGCTGCCAACAGTGGGGCCGTTCATGGGCATCCAGGTGGAGACTTCCATAGGGCTCAGGGACTCCCTGGCTCGTTCTTTACAGCCCAGACCCTCCTTGTGACCCAGCTCCGGGCACATCCACGGGCAGCACCAGTGCTCCTCCTAATTAAGGACATTGTCGATGTCCTGTTGTTCCCAATGGAGCAGCTCTTCCAATTATTTCTAAAAGGCCTTTTTTTCCTAATCTCCCCGCCTTTTGGGGGCTTTTGAAGAGCTGTTATCACACAGAGCAGGTTCCAGCCCCTGTTTAATCCTGGGCAGGGCTTGGGAGGCCTGGGAGGGGGATGGGGCTGGGGGTGCTCCCCACGTCCTCAAACTCCTTTGGGGAGCCCTGGTGGGGATGGGAAATGCAGGGTCTCGGTCACAGCAGCAATTCCTGGGAGGTGGGAGCTTGTAGATGGGATGCAAGGAACAAAAGGATGGAAAAAGCCCAGCCCCGTGCAGTGGGGGCGCTGGACTGGCCGCTTTACCCCCAGCACAAATGGCCATGGCCACCAGGCAGGGTGTCCAGCTCGGAGCTGCAGGGCCACACGGACACGGGGACACTTGTGGGCTCCCCCAGCTCCTTCCTGGTCATTTACTGCTGGGGCAGGGGCAGGGCTGTGCTGTGCACACCTCTGGAAAGCTCCAGTGCTGGGTGGGGGCTGCTGCATCCCGTTCCTGTGCCATTCCCACCATCCGCAGAGCCCGAGGCTGGGTGAGCTGGGGACTTTGCTCCTCTGAGCTCAGTGGATTTCCCCAGCCCTGCCGAAGGTGCCGTGCGGGAGGGGTTGGCTGCCGGCTTTGGGAATGCCAGCGCTGCCCCCAACTGTGGCCTCTCCCCCCAGGGAGAAACCCCACAGCAGCGAGGGTGTGTCCTCTGCTGCTCAGCTGCCAGGACCTTGGGGGCTGTTCCGGGCTTGTTACACAGCCCCAGACCTGCTGGGAGGCTGAAGCAAAAGCTTTTTATCGACATGAGGGTGAAGATTAACCGAGAACGAGCTGCTGTCAATATTTGCCGGGACTGCAGTGGCTTTGATCTGCACCCTGGGGCTGGTGCCTCTGCGGGAGGGGTCAGCGGGGACCTGTGTGGATCCACGTGGATGCTGGGCTTGGGTGGGATGGGTGTCCCTGCATGGATAAGGGGCTGGATCACGTGGATGCCATGAGGTCTTTCCCAAGCTGTGCCCCTGTGCTGCTGGCTGGGGGTGACAGGGCTGTGTTTGCACCCAGCCCGGATCCCTCTGATGTCCCCTGGTGTCCTGGGGACAGCCCCAGGGAGGCACCCAGGGCTGTGGCTGCCCACACCAGCCTCTCTCCTGTGGGACCAGGGTGGGCTCCACCCCTGCAGGAGGGGAGGTGGCGGTGACCTGCTGTCCCTGGGTGACATCCAGGGCCTGGGGGACAGAGTGAGTGGGAGAAGCTGTTCAATGTCATCCGTGGAATTCCCATCCCACACCAGCACTGGGGCAGAAGGGACTGGGGATGGAGCAGTTCTCCCATCCCATCCTGTGGTTGTTTCCCCATCACTCTGGGCCTTTACCCTTCACCTCCCAAGGCTCCCTGGCTCCCGGACTGGCCCCATGACACGGTGGCCATGCCTTGGGGGCTGGGGACTTTCGTGGGGACTTTCGGTGCTGCCATTCCCACTCGGGGCAGTGGCTCTGCCAGGCCAGCACTGCTTTGGGAAGCAAAGCCGAGGTGCTGCTGAGGCAGAGCAGTCTGAGGGGTTCACGTGCTGTGCTCTCTCCCCAGGGATCACCTTCCAGAGGCTGGTGAGGACGGAGCAGGGGCTGCCCGTGAAGAACTACCAGAGCTCCACGGTGTAAGTGTGACCACGGGGCCCCCCCCGCAGCATCCCTGTGGTCTGACACTGCTGCAGCACCTCCGAGGGGCTGGGAGAAGGGCTGGGAGAACACTTTTTGTATGGGAAGGGTGGGGAGAGCGGCTGTAGCATTCCCACAGCCGTGGGGCAGGGTTTGTGGGCTCCCTGTGCTGGTTACCCCACAGGGCTGCACATCTGGGGAGGGCAGAGTCTCCTCCACTGGGAGCTGCTGATCTCAGCACACGTTGGAAAACAGCTGGAAGATGCTGGGATCTGTGCATTTGGAACCACCACCCCGACAGGGGTCAGAAGCAAGTCCATCCCAGCCCCAGTGCAGTGAAAGACTTGCAGCTTCACATCCTCATTTGTAAATAGGGAAACGAGGCTGGGTGGGCTGTGCCCTCCTGGCCCCAGGGACACTCCTTCCCACACAGCCACTCTGGGCAGGACGAGTGTCCCGCTCTTTTGGCTTGTCCACTCATCCTGCACACTCTGGATCTGTGTCCCACCCAGCAGCACTGGGCTATTTGGCTGTATTGGCATAAAACCCCCTGAAAACCTGGCACAAATCATAGAATCCTGGAATATGCTCAGCTGGAAGGGACCCACAAGCACTGTCAAGTCCGATTCCTGAACTTTGGGCTTACGGGAAGCTCGTGCCCATTTCCTGAGCTTTCTATAACCAAGCCCATCTTTAACTCCGAGCCAGCTTTGCTCAGTGGACACTGAGTGCTCTCATCCAGGAATGGGAACACAAGTTCTCTGGGCTGCAAGTCTGGGAATCAAAGCCCGCGGATATTCCCGTGGCGCTCTGGAGCAGAAACGCAGCTGAAGGATGCGCCCCTTATCCTTCAAGCTCCACTGACCCGCTCCTCCAGGAGGGAAATGTTTTGGGGGGCCACTCCCACGCCCAGCGAGGACAAGTGGCCGGGGCGTGGCTGCGTCCGAGCGCGGCCTGAGCGGTGTCCCTCGTCCCCAGGACGGTGCTGCTGCTGAACCGCTTGGAGGTGCGCAGCGAGTTCCGGTCCATCGCCGAGAGGCTGAGCTGCGGCGAGCCCCCCCAGCACGCCACGCTCGTGCTGCTCCTCCAGCACCTCTACCAGGCCACCTTCGGCACCCGCTGCGACCTGGACGGCCTGCGCCGCCTCCTCAAGGTGGGCTCGGGCAGCCCCCGCCCCGTGGGGCCGCCGGGAGTAGCTCAAAGCTGGATTTCCTGGCCAAAGTGGCGCTCGGTTGGCAAAAGGGAAATGGGTTTGGTAACACTTTTTGTAGGAGAAATGCACGTCTTTCCCTTAGAAAGGGTTAGAGCTGAGCTCTGCTCTTGTGGTTGGTGAAGTGTGGGCTCACTCCCCTTTTACTCCTTTCCCATCCCGAAGTGGAGAGGAAGGACTCCCGTGTTTGAAGTGCAGCAGGAGTGTTTGTTTCAGCAGAGAAACGCTTGGGGAGAGGCAAAAAATCGTGAAGAAAACCCCTTGGGTGTTTTCAAACACATTTTTCTTTCTTTGGAAAAGTTTTGGGGGATTTGAAAGGGGGAGAATTACCCAGTTAGTGACCCTGCCCAAAGACCTGTGTGTTGATTCCGTGGAGGGAACCCCTCGATGTCTCACCTTGGCTCATCCCCAAGTGGAGAGAGGAAGGGCCCCCAGATTTGAAATGCAGCAGAAGTGTAGAAAAGCTTGGGGAGAGGCAAAAAATCATGAAGAAAAAGCCTTGGGTATTTTCAAACACATTTTTCATTTCTTGGGCAAAGTTTTGGGGACCCGAAGGGGGTGGGGTTGGTGAAGGGGGGAGAGTTCCCCGGTTAGTGATGCTCCCCAAAGACCCGTGTGTTGATTTGTCGATTCTGCGGGGGGAACCCCTCCATGTCTCACTGTGGCTCTGCTCCCCAGTCCAAGCCTCTGGAGGAGCTCTCGGAGCTCTACGCCAGCGCTGCCGATGCCCAGGAGGCGGCAGCCGCCAGCGGGGACCCGGTGCTGGCCCGGGAGCGGCTCCAGGCCGTGCTGCGGGACCTGGCCGGGGCCGCCTCCTTTCCTGCCATCACAGGTGAGACACAACCCCCGCAGCCCTCGCTCCTCCAGGATGCTAAGGATGGCAGCCCAGGGGTGCAGCATGGCCTAGGGTGCCCAAAACCCATGCAGGGCGTGGGTGGCTTCTGCCATGGCCAGGAGAGCTGGCACGGGTAGGTTTGGGGGGCCCTACAAAGTAACTCCTGTCCCTCCTCTCTCCCCAGGAGAGGCTCAGCCCCGCAAGCTCCACACCATCCCCATCCCCCCTGCTCGCTGCTACACCTACAGCTGGGACCAGGACAACTTTGGTGAGTGAGGGGGTCCCCAGTGCTCCCAGTGAGCCCACAGGGGTGGCTGAGCAGCCTTGCAGCTCGGGGGTGTGAAAGGGCTGATAACAGAAGGGTGCTGGAGGCACCGGTGACCCAGGGGGTGCCAGTGTCCCCTGCATGGGACAGGACGTGGGTGCTGTGATCCCAAGCAAAGCCCATATTTGAGCAGAGGGCACAGGACACTGGTGGCCCCAAAACACATTTTTCCAGGGACAAATCATGCAGAGCTGAATCTCCTGAGCCTTGCATGAAGCTGGAACAGTTTTGTCATCCCCGACTCCATGGGGATATTGGTGGGATGAGGCCTTGCTTGGTAGGAAGCTCCTCCGCAGGCAGTAAACCTTGCTCGTGCCCTGGAAATAATCATTGCTGGAAAAGCCCGGCCCCACTGAGGTGCTGGAGCTTTGTGGGGTTGGGACCGCTGGATGTGGCAGCTCCTCCCCCTCAGCAGGGCTGGCCCAGGAGCGGTGCCTTCGCTGAGCTCTCGGCCCGGCCCAGCAGTTTTGGAGCAGAAGTAGCAGCTTCCCCTCGTGCCGAGCCGGGCTCTCCAGCTTCCCCATTCCTGGAAGAACCTTGCCTGTTCCTGGGAAGGCTCCGTGTTCCTTCCCTGCTGGCCCAGCAAGTGGAGCAGAGCCCTGGCTCAGGCTTTGCAGGGAAGTCCAGCCTTGCCAGGGAGGCACAGCGGGGCAGTTTGGGGTTTGGTCAGCCAAACACTTCGGGTTCCTCCTGCCCTCCAGTTAAACCGGGATCAGGCGTGAGGGTGTGGTGAAAGCCGAGTAGGAAGGAAGCAAAAGCCCAACCGGTGTTTGCCTTTCGAGAACCCAACCGGACCCTCAGGCAGAGAAACACATTTGGCTTTGCATCGCAAATAAGCGTTTTATGGAAATCTAAAAACGTTCGGGAGGAGGTTTCCGGCTCCCTGCTGGAAACCAGGCAGGGTGGAAGAGAGCCTTGGCCGTGATGAGTGGTGGGGCTGCCCGGGGTCACCCCACTTGCAGGGGTCCTGCTGGGGCCCTCGGCAGACACCTCCTCCCCCTGGCTGCTTTCAGATATCCTCAACGATGTCCTCAGCAAAGAGTGCAGCGTTGCGGAGCCCCTGGCCTCGGAGAACGAGGAGGACGACGAAGAGGAGGAGGAAGAGGACGAGGAGGAGGAGGAGGATGCTGTGGAAACCGACGGCGGCTCCCCCGAGCGGGACTCGCTGCTGTCGCCGCTCTGTGCCATCTCCAGCGACTCCGTGTACTCCGTGCTGTGCGAGGAGAGCTCCAAGCCCTCGCGGGTGTCCCTGTTCGCCTCCTCCAAGGACTCCATCTCGGAGCTCACGGTGGCGTCCAGGAAGTCCCTGAAGTCGTTCGTGTCCAGCCTGAAGGACTGCATGGACAGCGGCTACGCCGAGGACAGCGACGAGAGCTCGCTGGACACGGCGGGCAGGACGGAGCCGAGGGCGGCCAAAGCCTCCCCCAGGCACCGGCAGTCGCTGACCAACAGGCTCTACAGACTGTTCAAGAGCAAGAGCCGCCTGGTGCTGCGCGGGGAC
>VZRJ01003252.1:250039-264751 GCA_013397565.1 Ptilonorhynchus violaceus
GCGCCCGGGCGGGGCCGGCCGCGGGTACCGCGCTCTGCCGGGCCGCTCCGCTCAGCCGGCCCCTCCGCCCCTTCCCCCAGGCTCAAGGAGAGCGCCTGCCCCTCGCTGACCAGGTACTTCAAGCTGCAGTTCTTCTACGTGCCCGTGAAGAGGAGCTGCGTGGCCCCGTCCACCCCGCAGCTGCATCACCCCTCCCCGGCCCTGGGCGACCCCCAGCTCCGGGCACAGGTAGGGGTCCCCCCGCCGCGGGGCCGCCGGGGCTCTGCTTGGCCCCGGGGGTGCGGCGTGAGGTGGGGGAGGCTGAGGAGGGACCCCTCGGGGTGACGCCGGTGTCCGGTTTCAGGACCCCGCCGCGGCTGGGGCGGGCAGCAGCACCACCGACATCTCCCACTACATCGGGATGCTGGACCCGTGGTACGAGCGCAACGTGCTCGGCCTCATGAACCTGCCCATGGACGTCCTGTGCCAGGTACCCGCGTGCCACGGGCAGGGCCGGCTGCCCCCCTGCCCCCGGGAGCGGGGGAGCTGCTCAGAGAACCTTCTGCTGAGCGCCGGGCCCCCCCCCATCCTCTGCGTGGACACAGGGTGGACGTGGGGGCTCCTGGTGGTCAGCAGGAGCTTTCCGCGCCCGGTGGCATGGGGGGGACACTTCTGTGCTGTGGGTGCCACCCACCCCACGGCGCTTCTGACTCGTTGCCCCCACCCCAGTGTGCCAAGGCGGAGGCTGAGCCGCAGGAGGATTCCCAGGAGCAGCTGCCCATCCTGGCGGACATGATCCTGTACTACTGCCGCTTCGCCACGCGCCCCGTGCTGCTGCAGCTCTACCACACGGAGGTGGGCACGGGGGCTCGGCCCGGCCTGGCCGGGGAAAAGGGGATTTTCCTGCCTGTGGAGCACTGGGGCTGAGGCACAGCTCTCCTCTCGTTCCCTGGGTGTCCCTGCTACCCTGGCCGATGCTCCTGGCTCAGGGGCTGAGGGCGTGCAGCTCCTGCCCAGACCATCCCGAAGCCACACGAGCTGTTTTCCAGCCCACTCCCTTTCCCCAGGACACAGAGCAGTGCCTGTCAGTGCTGCCAGGTTATTCCCGTCGCTGGAAGTCTCTCCAGAGCTTCCCAAACCAAACCCTTCCATCAGGCCTGTTTTCTACACCCTGCTGCATGCAGTGGGGAAGGTTGATTGTGGAGCTGCAGCCTCTGCTGTGGGGCTGTGGCGAGCAGAGCTGCTGCTCTTCCTGGGATTTGTGCTCCCCAAGCAATTCCCAGGCTCATCGTGGGGGTTATTTCCAGTGGGTTGTGGAGTTTTCTGGAAGTGAAAATGAGGGTTTGGGTTGTTTGGCTCGTGGCTGGTCTGTTCAAACAGACTGAAGCCCAGCTAAAGGCAGGTGCCACCCAAAGCAGCTGCTGAAAACAGGGAAGGATCTTCCCAAACTGACCCATTTCCTGTGGAAAGGAGTGAGCGGGTGCAGCCTGCCCGGCAGGGCTGGCTCCCCTCACCACCACACCTTCCCTCTTGCCCCCTGGCAGCTCACCTTCATCGGGGGAGAGAAGATGACCGAGGTGTTCATCCACTCCCTGGAGCTGGGCCACTCAGCAGCCACCAGGGCCATCAAGGCCTCAGGTCTGTCACTTCTGCACCCACCCCCCCTCTGTGGGGGTCTGAACCCACGGCTGGGAGGGAAGGGGAAGGGGTGGTGTGGGCTGCAGGAGGTGTCTGAGCCGGGCTGAGCAAAGATCCAAACAGCTCTTCACTGATCTGGAAGGGAAACATCCCAATTCTTGCATTCCCTCCGGGAGTGAAGCTGTGGCAATGCCTGATAGTTTTTGTTGCTGTTCACTCTGAAATGGATTTATAATAAAACAGCTTCGAGCCTGGTTTCTTCCTCTCATGAGCACCTGGCCAAGTGCAGCTCTTTATCTTTTCTTTTTACTGCTTTCTGTCTGTGCTTTGTCCAAAAGTGCCATTTATAAAATCCCTCTTTCCATTTCCTTACTTTACTGGGCCAAGCAAGGTTTGTGTGTGTGCTTGGAGCCTTCCTGCCTGTCATTTTATGTCCTTTTATGTTATGAACTGATAAAATTAATAATATTAAGAGAGAAGAAGCAGTGGCAGGAACATCTGCCTGCAGTTCCCCCCGGGACAGGATGCTGTGCTGAAGTGCAGCTCACACAGACATCTCCTGGCCAACCCATAATACTGCAGCCCAACACGTTCTTCGTGGTTTTAACCAACTGCTTTTGTGTGATCTGGAGTTGTCTTCCTAAACAGAGCCCATAAAATACCCCCGTGAAGTGTCACCACCCCGCTCCCCCAAAATAAGGCTTGGGCAAAAAGCTCTTCCCCCATCCCATGGAACCACCAGCCCTGACCCCAGTGGTTTCCCTTGGCTACTCTGGCACCACTTCACAGCTCCAAAAAATTATCCGGGGGGGAAAAAATAGCTGGGAAGTGTCAGACCCGGTGTTTCAAGGGTGATTTAACGTGGGCATAAATCCTGGACAAGCAGGAGCAGGGAGAGCAGCGTGGCCTTTCCTTGCTCTGTGTTTTCCCCGGAGCTCTGCCCCCTCTGCTCGGCCGGAGCCACGGCCAGTTCTGCAGAGTGGCTTTGTGTTGGAATTCCTGCTCTGGATTCGTTTCTTTCTGGCAGCTTTGGAGCCTCTTTTTCTCTCCTTTTTGCCCTTTTTGCCCCACAGCTGCGCTCAGCAAAATTCCCCCTTTCTGTAGGCACCGAGTGGCACTGCTGTTCCAGTGGCCAGGGAAGGGTGGGGATAAAAAGCCCCCGTGTGATGTTTTTTCCTTGTTTCCTGCAGGTCCGGGCAGCAAAAGGCTGGGAATTGACGGAGATAGGGAAGCAATCCCATTAACACTACAGATTGCATACAGCAAGGTGAGAGTCTGGGATTCCCAGGGACAAAGGGAGCACAAACCACATCTGTGCTGGGCTGGCACATCTCACCTGGGGCTCGGGGTCTGCTGCAGGAGACCAAATCCACGACAAACTCGAGCTAATTGTGTATTTAATGGATAATTGGAGGTGGCTTTGCACTCCTGGTCAGCCCAGTAAAGCAGGGAATGAGCAGCCAGCTTCCATAGGCTGGCTGTGCTCTCAGTGCCACTGCACAAGTGGCCAGTTCCTGCTGGACTTTGCTTCCAGGCAGGAATCTTGTGCTGGGCTCAGCACCATTCCTGTCTTATTGGTTCCTCTGTGGTTATTTAGAGGATTTTCCTGGGTGATTGTTTTGTAAATCCAAGGTTAAATGCCCTTTAATGCCCGCTCAAACTTTGTCCCTGCGGCTCCAAGTAAATCCAGGTGGGATGGGGGGTGTTGGGTGGGAGGCAGGGAAACGTCAGCCTGGAGTGGGCCGGGTGTGGTTGGGTCCCAACAGCCCCGTGGGACATTCCTGGGCTGTGTCAGAAATAAAGGGGCCACAGCCCCAGGGCAGTGCCCATCCCCTGTGCTGGCCCTGCTGGGGCACCTCCAGTGCTGGGGTCACTTTCGGACCCCTCAGGACAAGAAGGACATGGAGGGGCTGGGGCATGTCCAGGGAAGGGAACGGAGCTGGGGAAGGGGCTGGAGCCCCAGGAGCAGCTGAGGGAGCTGGGAAAGGGGCTCAGCCTGGAGAAAAGGAGGCTCAGGGGGGACCTTCTGGCTCTGCACAGCTCCTGACAGGAGGGGGCAGCCAGGGGGGGGTCGGGCTCTGCTCCCAGGGAACAGGGACAGGAGGAGAGGGAATGGCCTTGAGCTGTGCCAGGGGAGGTATAGATCGGGCATTAGGAAATATTTCTTCTCCAAAAGGGCTGTCAAGCCCTGGCACAGGCAGTGGTTGAGCCCCCATCCCTGGGGGTGATGGAGATGTGGTGTTTAAGGACATGGCTTGGTGGTGGACTTGGCAGGGTTAGATTTAGGGTTGGACTTGGTCTCGAAGGGCTTTCTCAAGCTCAGGGGTTCTGTGCTGCTCTCCCCTGGGCCCTGGCTGGTCCCTGCAGACAGCCGTGAGCGGCAGGAGCCACTGGAATGACGTGGAGAAGGTCTGCACGTCCGTGAACCTCAGCAAGGCCTGCAGGAGGCACGAAGAACTGGGTGGGTACAGGGGGCCCTGGGGGCTGCGCCCGGGGAGGGCGGGAAGGGCGGGGTGGATGAGGGATGTGGGAATGCAGGAGATGTGTGAGGGGTGCCTGGGCTGTGCTCTGGTCCTGGGCTGTCCTCAGCACCACGCCAGGGACAGAGGACATCTCACCCCCTCCGTGCCCCATGGAGCTCCAGCTCTGTCCCTCCTGTGCCTGCCCAATCCGTGAAGCCATGCAGGCAGCCCTGGGAGAAAAAACACCAGGAATTAACTCCTCACCTTCTCTAAGTGCCGAGCTGGATGTTCCTGCCCTAGTTCAGGAGCTTCCCCCGTGCTGTGGGTTTGCACCAGGGCCGTCCTCAGCTCCTCTCCGGGGGGAAACCTCTTCCTGGATCTCCTTCCTTCCAAGAGGAAGCAGATCCCCGGGATGGTCTCCGCTGGTTTTCGCGTTCAGCGGTTTGACCACGGGATGTCACTGTAATTCCAGGCAGGAGGAATTGTCTCCAGGGGCCGTGCCGGGAGAGTCACACTGATGGGGCAATGTTGTCTGTCCCGACTGCACCCTGAGGTGGTTAAATGTCCTCTCCTCCTGTGTTTGGAAAGCAGCTGGGAATTACAGAGGACATTCACCCCTTGTCCGTGTTGCTTTCCATGTATTTCCCACGAGGGAGGGAAAGCTGGAACGCACTGCACTTCCCCCAGCTCTGGGATCCCTCTGGATGCGCTGGTTCTGGGATGCTCTGAGAGGTGGAGGGCCCGCTCTGGTGGCCCGGGAGCCCCAAATCACAGCAATTCTCTTTTGTTGCAGCCTCGAAGACAGAGTGTCTCAACCTAACCATGACAGAGGTGGTCAAGAGGCAAAACTCCAAATCCAAGAAAAGTTTCAATCAGGTAACTCCAACCATGGAGCGTTTATTTGGTGAGACGAGGTCGGCCTGGCCCGGCTGGGAGGGACACAGGGATGGAAAAAGGAGCTCCTTGGGGGATCCCTTTGCTGTTGGCCCCCAGTCCTGCCCCCACCTGCCCTTCCTGGGAATGCTCTGAGCCAGCAGCTCCCTCACCGCAGCTCCTTCCCCCCCAGCAGATCAGCGTGTCCCAGATCAAAGTAGACAAGGTGCAGATCATCGGGGTCCAGTCCTCCTTCGCCGTGTGCCTGGACCAGGACGAGCAGAAGATCCTGCAGAGCGTGACCAGGTAGGAAGCGCGGCCGGCGCTCCTGGGATGGTGCATCCTGTGGGATGGGCCCCGTGGGGGATCTGGGGGACGGCCCCGAGCTCCGGGTCCTGCTCAGATCCCAGCAGGAGTTTATCTCCGTGAAGTCCCACAGGCTAAAGGGTGGTCCCAGGTCAACTCCTCAACCCTAAAACTCCTCTTTCAGCAAGATCAGTCGTGAGCCAGAGGTTGGGTGAGGTAAAGGAGGTGTTTGAAGAGCTCTGGGTGTCTGAGCAGAGCCTTCACCTTCTAAACTTCCTTTGGGTTGTCCCCTCCTTTGGCATCCCCATCTCTCTTCATGGGACAGTCTGGGGTAAACCAGGAATTGTTCCTTGGACTGTTCATCCATCGGTCGTGTCCCCACTGGCTCCCCAGCTGATGGAATTTCCACGAGCACAGGAGCTCAGAGCAGTTGACCCACGGCTTTTAAACATGGACAAACACTGCAATTCCATCCTCAGAATGAGCAGAACTCTGCAAGGTCCTGCTGCCTCCAACAGGAAAATATTTGGGATCTTTTGCCTTAAATAACCCGAAAGAGAAGTTCTCTTTGTTGAACTTGTTTGGTGTGAACCTCAGGGGGTTGGTGGAGTTCATGAAATGCCAAAGGAGCTCCCTCCCTCTCCCCAGAACTTGGGGGATGCAGAAGTTCCCATTTTCCCTAAGGATTCTCAGCAAAGGCCCTGTGTGGCTGATTCTGCTCCAGGTCCCAATCTGAGCCGGCTGAAAGACCTGAACTCTCAGTGCTCAGATTCCTGTTAAAGCTTGCCCTGATTCCTGCTGGTTTGGAGCCATTCCCGAGGGTTTGGAGCCATTCCTGAGGGTTTGGAGCCATTCCTGCTGCCCCTGAGGGCTCTCACACCCGACTCACAGGTTGTTTTCCTCCTGTCCCCCGCAGGTGTGAGATCTCTGTGTGCTACAAACCCAGGGACAGCGACCCCCTCGCCCCGGGAAGGTCCCCTGGGCCTCCCCAGGACCCCTCGGAGTTCCATTCCCTGCTGTGTCTGCCCATTGCCACCTTCAGCGGGGCACTGCCCTAGAGGAGCCCCCCGTCCTTCCAGACTCCATCCAACACCAGCGGGAGAAGGAAAAGGACACCCAGCCCTGCTTGTCCAAGACCTCCTGCGGCTGGAATGTCGCTCTGGGGGCTGAGCTGCTCCTGGGAATGGCTTAGCCCCACCCTTGGGAAGTGGGATTGGTGGTGTGGGGTGTGTGGCTCCTGGATATCCCCACGTGGAGCAGCAGGTGCCAACCCCTGGCTGGGGAGGGCAGGGCAAGGCCAGGGATTTCTCCTGCCGGCAAACGGTGCCGTGGCTCTTTGGCAGGGACACCAGTGGGATCTGGGGGGGATATTTTGGGAAATGAACGTCCTTGGCTGAGCGGTGTCCAGTTGGTGTCCGGTGTCCTTCAGCGTGGGAGCTGTGGTCACCCAGCCCCTGTCCTGGTGGCACTGCACCTTGGTGCTCAGGACAGTTTGTTGGGATGGGGACAGACTTCCTGGAGTTTCCTTCCCGTTCCTGAGGTCGGGTGTCCCACAGGGGAGCGGAGCAGAGCGACCCAGCAGCCCCCCAGCACGGGCTGGGTGTGCCAGGGAATTCAGGGCAATAGGACACCCCAGGGCAGGGCCAGCTGGGCACGGATCCGTGTGTTTGCTGTACAGCCAGGACCTGCAGGAGAGGGACTTCCCATTCCTGCAGAATTCCAGCACTGAGCTGGACCCCTGCTCTGGCATCCTGCTCCCAGCCCAGGGCTGAGTCCTTGGTAGCTGCTGGAAATCCACCAGGAACCGTGCTGAGCTCCCAGGAGAGAGGGAAGTTCTGAGGAAACCACCAGGATTGCCCTAAGCTCCTATAAAGTCACATTTTCCAGGGAAGGACCCAGCCCCAAACCCACCAAGTGACACTGGATTTGAGATCCTTCCCCCGACAAAGAGGCATTCCAACCTCTTCCTTCTCCCTGCAAGGCTGTAGGTACAGAAAGGTGCAATATTTCAGGATATTTAGGGGTATTCTGACCCCATGAGCAAAAAACTAAGACTGGAAAAGCCTCAGGCTGTTCCTGGGTGTTTTTTGGGGATTGTACCGAGGCTGCCAGGCAGAAGAGCGCGGGGAAAGGATCTTGGTGCCGGCGTTTTGTGCTCCCTGGATGTGTCTGGAAGGGACCCCTGAACCGCTGGGGGGCTGAAGGGCTCAGCCAGGGTGGGGTCAGTCCAGTGGATCCCTCGATCCTTTGGAAAACGGGATCTGGGAAGCTCTCAGCAGCAGTTAGGACACGGCTGGGCTCTGTCCCCAAGGGCTGCTGGCACAGCAGCAGTGTCACTCGAGGTTAAATCAGGGAAAGGGTCAGATTTTGGAGGTTTCAGGTGTCTCAGAGGAGTGTGGGGCAGCTGGATTTCTCCACATCCCTCCTGGAAGTGTTTGGGGATCCCTCCTGGAAGTGTTTGGGGACCCCTCCTGTGCCCCTGACTCCGATCCCGGCTCCGCTGGCTGCTGGACCCACGTCCTGCTCGCCCTGCCGCTGTTGGGGACAGCGTGGGCTGGGCCCGGGGTGAACGTGGGGGTCCCAGAGGGGCTCTCTGGTGCCCTCAGCAGATCCATGTGCAGCGTCTGCCAGCGGCACAGACCAGGAAATCCCACATGCCGCCCCTGAGGCCTCTGCCTCCCTCTTTCTCCTCAAATCCACCATCCCGGGATGGTGCTGCCCTGTGGGCTCCAAGAAAAGACCCTCGTGGAGGGTGAAGCCTCCCCTGGCCATGAGCTCCACCATGGAGCAGAACCAGCCCAGTGTCCCAGCAAGGATCCACCTCCCCTGGCCTCGCCGGGGCTCCAGGAGCATCCATCTTTTCCATGTGCTTGGAGAAAGGTCCGTCCTTGGCAGGGCCACCCCGACCCCGCCAGGCCGTGCTGGGCTGTCCCCTCCTCCCAGGATGCCTGGGCAATTCTCTCCATCTTTATTTTAAGCCCAAGAGGTTCAAGGCACCAGAAACGGATTTTAGTGGCTTTTTCCGTGCACTTACAAAAAGTTTCCTCACTGACTTTTCCTTCCCCAGCCCAGAGTTTATGTCGTGTTTTCTCCAGAGGGGCTGGAATTTGGCAGGTGGTTGTTTTGGTTCAGGGCTTTAAAATAGCACCTTATCCTGGCAAAACATTGCTCTCTGTGATCTTGATATCCGTGGCTAAATAAAGCCCTGCCAGGATAGAAATCCCTCTGGATTCGGCTGGCCCTACAGAAACACTGGAGAAGAGAATTTCCACCCCACAGGGAAAAACAAGCACGAACTCCCGGGACTCATAATCCCCAATTTTGACCTCTGATGCTTCCTGGAAATGAAGGAATTCCAGGGTCGTTGTTGTACATTTGTGTAGCCTCGGCAAATCCGTGTAAAGTCTTGTGCTGATCTGTAAAATACTGTTCAGAGAACTTTGAAAGTAACTGTAAAATATTAAAAGTTGATTTATTTCGAGTACAAGAGCGGTATTTGGGTCAAGGAATTCCTGGGTGGGTGGGAGGAGGATCCACATCTCCATGAGGAGAGCTGGAAGCACCTGGATCCTTCCTGGGGGCTGACCTGGGAGCAGGAAAAGGCTCATAAAGTCATTTTTGTCATGAGCTCTGTCCCAGAGGACACGACGCAGAGATCCCCGGAGGTTCACGGAGGTGGTTCTGCTCCGGGAGGGAAAAATCAGGTTTGGATGTTGGAAATCCCAAATTGTTTCGTGCTGGATTAAGGAGAAGAGAAACGAGCAGAGCTTGAGTGTGTGGGGTGGGATCTGGGCCTTCCCTGCTGGAGGCTCCATGAGCTTTGCTGTGTCCCGGGAGCCAGGGACAGCCTGGGGGACACCCTGGGGTGAGAGTCCCTGCTCTGGGGGATTCCTGGCTGGAAAATCCCATCTGTGTCTTCGGGGTGCGGAGTGGCAGCTGGAGCCGGTGCTGCTGGAAGTGCTCTGAAATAGGGAATCACCCTTGGGAACACTGCACTGTCTCCAGTGTCACCTGCTCTTCCTGCGGGTATCCAAGGAAAGCAGCTCCTTTGGGAGGTGTGAGGGTCGGTGGTCAAATAAAGGACGTGGGAAAAGCCATCTCAGCCCCAAACCAGGTGAGGAGAACTTCAGTTTAATCAGCACTTCATGTATTAGTGCTCTTTTTTTTTAATCCACTCTGATTAAAGAATAACAAAATGTGGGTTTTAATGAAAATGAAAAGGTCTTTTGAAAAGGCAACTGAGGAAAACACCGGATTTCCCATTGGAAATGATGATCTGCCCTTGTTTGTTCTCAACAACAACAAAAACCCCAGAACCACAAATTCCCCTCTCTGTGTTCTTTCCTAAAGACAAGTGGAAAGAGGAACGTAGTATTTAAGATCTGAAGCAGGACTCGGTTCTTCAAATGTGCCCCATGAGAAGTTTGGGATCAGGGCTCGGGGCTGAGCCCTCCCGTCCTACAGGGCCGAGGGGTTTGTTCTTACAAGCACAAAGGATTTAGCAAACGGCTGCTGATGGAATAAGCCAGGCTGGGATAAGGCCAGACTTGAGCAAAAGGATCCCCAAATCCCCCCCAGGACCCCCCAAATCCCTCCTGACAGCCCAAACCCTCCCCAGGACCCCACAANTCCAGCACCCCCCAATCTCCTCCAGGACTCCCAAAATCCCCTCTGGGATGTCTGAACAGGCAATGTCTGAACAACCTCAGGGATGGAGAGAGAATCCTGGAATCACAAAGGCTGGAAAAGACCTCCAAGATCCTGGAGCCCACTATCCTAACTCTGCCAATTCCACCACTCAGCCCTGTCCTCAGGTGCCTCATCCACACGTTTTTGGATCACTTCCCGGGCTGCTGACTCCACCACTTCCCTGTTCTGGTGCCTGGCAACCCTTTCTGGGAAGAAATTTTTCCTGATATCCAACTGAAACCTCCTCTGGTGCAACCTGAGGCCGTTCCCTCTTGTTACCCAGGAGAAGAGTTGCTGACTCTGGGGGATTCCTGGCTGGAAAATCCAGGACATTCCGGTGCAGGAGGTGAAGAAGAACCTGAGCCAACACATCCAGGGAAGGATCCACATCAGTGGCCATCCCTGCTCCAGGAGCTAATCGGAAATACAGGATAAATGAGGATCCACGGCAGCTGCTTGTGCTGGGACAGGACATCCCAAGCATTTGGGACACTTTGCCTGGCAGTGGGGACGTCAGCACCGCCGGGCCCTTTCCGTGTGCTCCGGTTTTTTGTTGGAATTGCAGGGCAAACCCTCCTCTGGGGCATTTGTTCCCCGGCAGGCACACGGGCGCTTCCAGGGGGGGCGTTTCTGGGTGTCCCACGGGAGACCAGCGGGGGGGGGACAACACAAGGAAATCCACCAGGACCTTTTTTGTGTCCCGGATTCGGCTGTTCCCGGGAGATCTTTTCCAGGGAATGATGTCAAAGGTGCTCCTCTGCTCTCTCAGCAGATTCAGATTCCCAGCGGCTCCCAGTCCCCGCATCCCATTCCAGGGTGTCCGTGGGGTCACGGCCCCACAGGCGCTGTCCCCCCGTGCTCTCTGCCTCTCCCTGTTCGCTCCCGCGGCCGCAGCTCCAAATTCCTTCGGCCGAGGAATCCCGGGGCTGGCTCGGGTCGGGCTGGCAGCGGCGGCCCCAAAGCCACCCCTGCCCGACCCGCAGGGCTCTGTCCAGATAAACCAACAACCCAGCACTTGCAGGAGAACAGGGAAGAGCAGAAGAAATCCAGGGGTTTATCTTTTCCTTCCAAATTCCCTGCCCCAGCTCCCGGGCTGGCAGATTTCCCTGTGCACCATTTCACTGCCTCTACAGAACGTTTTAAAGCATTAAAAAATTGGGAAATTCTGGGAATTTTGCTGATTTCTGAAGGGTTTTGCCAGCACTCGTGACTGAAAAGAGCATCTGTCTCAGGACTGACCTTTGCCCAGGATTAATGGGAGCAAAGCTGCCCAAGTGGAACATTCCCGGGCTGCTCCTCTCTCCTGGCAGTGCTGGCTGCTCCACTGGCATCTGGCTGGTGCTAATTAATGATCAATTAAGAGTTAGCAAGGTTCCCTGCACGAGGAACAGAGTTTTCCTAGCAGGGAAAAGCGGCTGGAGAAGAGAAATTGTGTGCAAACGATGCAAAATTGTGTAATTCCCAAAATGTTCTGACGCCCCTGTGGCTGTCAGTCGGTGCAGGAGGAATGGGGGGAATTCCTGTGCCAATCCCAACTCCCCTTCTTCCAGGGGAAGAACTCTGTGCCCTCAGGATTCCCTCTCCCTTCCAGGCACCTTCCCTGCAGCACTCGCAGAAAGAAATTTAAATCCAAAAATTGAAATCCAAGTCACAGGAGGCAGGAAAAATATTTTGGGATGTTTTACCCATCTCTAGCCTAACCTGGCCTTGGGTGTGGCTTCACCTCTCTGGGTTTACACTGGGGTTTAACTGGGCTTTAACTGGGCTTTAACTGGGGTTTCCAGCCACAGGGACACCTCCCACTATCGCAGGTTGCTCCAAGCCCCATCCAGCCTGGCCTTGGACACTGCCAGGGATGGGGCAGCCACAGCTTCTCTGGGCACCCTGTGCCAGGGCCTCCCCACCCTCACAGGGGAGAATTCCTTCCCAGTATCCCATCTAACCCTGCCCTCTGGCAGTGGGAAGCCATTCCCTGTGTCCTGTCCATCCATCCCTTGTGAACAGTCTCTCTCCATATTTCCTCCATGCTCCCTTCAGGTCCTGGAAGGTCACAATCCGTTCCCCCCAAAGCTTCTCTTGTCCAGGCTGAAACCAGTCCCCGGAAATTTGGCAAGGAATAAAAGGAGGGACTGAGTGCAGGAGAGGTCTCAGATGCTCCAACCCATCCCCTGAACCCCTCCTGCTGGGATCTGGGGGGCAGAGGCCTGTGGCTCCCCGGGATGTGACAGCCGGGGAGTGGCACCGACAATCCCGCTCGGGGTGAGATGGAGCGATAGCCGAGATTCCTCCCTGGCTGAGCCCTTCCAAAAGGAAATGTGTGCTCATCTCCAGTCAGAAACCACCCCCTTCCTGCCCTCAGGAGCCATCTGCACTTCCATGGGTGACACGAGCCCCTGGGCCACCAGCCATTGCGGGGATTGTGCCAAAGACTGCCCAGGAAGCCCTAAAGAACCAGGGAATGCCCCAAAGAACCAGGGAATGCCCCAAAGAACCAGGGAATGCCTGAAAGAACCAGGGAATGCTGCTCTTCCTGCTGCTTTCTCTCCTTGCCTACCGAAGGAAGAGGAGGAGAGGCACCTATCCTGATGGGAAATGGCCCTCCATCCCTGTCCCCACAGGTGTGGCTCTCAGAACCATGGGAATATTCAGCTGGAGGTGGAGGATGCAGCTCCCAAGACATTCCCCATCCCTGGAAGTGTTCGAGGTTGGACAGGTCCTGGTCTAGTGGGAGGTGTCCCTGCCCATGGAAGGGGATTGGGGATGGAAAGGGAAAGGAGACACAAGCTCCAGCAGCCCAGCCTGTGAGCAGGTTAGGCAAGGAAAATTGGCCAAGTCCTTGCTCCAGAGGGAGAGTTCTCCATGGACAACGCTGAGAGTGTTAAAGGCGTCCCGGTTGGGATGGATCGGGAAGAGCCTGGCTGGGAGCTGTGCCAGTGTCACCCACAGGGCCAGGCCTCCCCACGCAGGAATGGGAAAGGTTTTAAGCCACGAAATTCCTGCCAGGCTCCTTCGGGACTCAGCCAGGGGCTTCCTCCTGCAGTGACTTCGGGAATAGGTGGAGAAATGGAGGTTGCAAGGCTGGAGAAGCTGGTGAGACACGCTGGGGGACGCATTTGGGGTGGGCAGGGAGGGGACAGTGCCTTGGGATGCATTGGGGGCTGCTTTCTGCATCCAGAACTCTCCGAAGAAGCAATCCTTGGGATTAAGCAACAACCTGCCCCTTTCCGTGCCTTGGAAGCTCCAGCAGCGTTCTCAAAGCCCTGCTCCGGCCGTGCTGCACAGCAGCTGCAGAAACACTTTCTCCACTCCTCTTATCAGCCCCGCAGTGATTAGAACGAGCTGTTTCCTGCTCTGTGTTATCACCGCGGGACTGATAAGCTCCAGGAACTGAGCTCCATCCAAAACTGTCGCCCTGGTGCCCACGGGAGAGCTGTAAGTTCTGGGAAGGAGATCCTGCGAGGTGCGAGCAGCAGGAAGTGGGAAGGCACAGGCGTGTGCAGCACTTGAGATTTTGGGCAAAAAGCCCTCAATCCGTCCCCATTTCCAGGGGCTGATCCCTCCCTCGGCACTGGGAAGGCACTGACAGTCCATGTCCAAGGTGTCCAGCTCCTCAGCACGGGACAATTCCACAATTCCAGCATCCAGCATGGCATTGGGATTGTTTCCTACAGGTGCCCCAAAGTCTCCTGCTCACAGGAGGGTAACCTGGGATTCACCTGGAGGCAGAACCTGGACGGTCTTTATTGAATAAATGGTATTTTCCACCCTGGCAGGACATCCTGAGGTGCTGCTCAGACTTGAACAGTTTATTATTATTATCTTCTATCTCCTTATTATGATTTTTTTCGAGACAAAAAAAAATAAAAGAAGAGATGGAAATGACTCAGTCTATAGCAATGAAAAAGGCAACTTAAATACCATCAAACTGCCTGTTTGCTTGGCTTCCCCTCTCCCAAATCCCCTCATCTTCTATATTTGCCGGAGCTGCAATAAAAATAGACCCGGGCTGGACGCCAGGGTAGAAAATAGAACCACGGCATCAAAATAGCGTTTGCTTTGTGACCTGTTCCCTCAAAACTGTACGGAAATCACCCGTGGAGGGCCTGGATCTCTGCCAGGAAGAGCTTTCCCCGCAGGGTGGGAGTGGAGCTCGGACAGCACCGTTCCCTTTGCCCCAATAAATGCCTCGGCTCCCCTTGGGAACTCGGCTGGCTCGGGAGGTTCGTTACGAACGCAGCCACGGAACGATGGAAAATCAAAGCAGGGAAAAGTAAAGCATCCCTGAATAGCAGCCGGGGCAGGAGGAGCGCTCCCGGCGCGGGGAGGGTGTGGAGCAGCGGCCAAAATTGGAACCCAACGTCAGCAGAGGACGGGGAGGAGAAAATCCCGACCCTGCCGGCCCCGCTCGCTGCCACCCTGGCACTGCCACTGCCCCCGGGCAGCCCCGGGGGGCTGGTGGTGAGGGAGGGGCTGGGAGGGGCTGGGGGCAGCCCGGGCTCGGTGTCACAGCAGGGTGACCGCTGCCGGCACGGGCTCGGTGACAGCGGGACCTCCGCGGAAAAGAGAGCTGGGGCTGCTCCCATGGCTGGGAAGCGCCTTCCAGGGCAGCCAGGTCCTCTCCAGGCTGGGAATCTCCTCCCGAATTAGTGCTCAGGTGAGTTTTTCCTGTTTTGTTGAATCCTGGAATGGTTCGGGTTGGGAGGGACCCCAAAGTTCATCCAGGGCCACCCCTGCCATGGGCAGGGACACCTTCCGCTATCCCAGG
>VZRJ01003252.1:273217-300883 GCA_013397565.1 Ptilonorhynchus violaceus
CGTGACGCCGCCGCGGGTCCCCGCGCTCGTCCCCGGGGCTGCGCGCGTCCCCGGGGCTGCGCGCTCCTCGCTGCCCACGGTGCCCGCGCCATCCCTCCGCGCTCCGGGAGCCCGCAGGGATGGAGAGGGCTGGGATGGGGACGGTGCCTGCTGTGGGATGGGGATGAGGATGAGGGGAGAGCGCGGGGAGCGGCTCCGCTCGGGTTTTTCTCCGGCAAACAACCCCAGGAAAGCTCAGCCGTGCCCGGGTGCTGAATGGTGACTCTACCGGCTGCGGGAGGCGGGGAGGGGCGGCTTCGGAGCGGGGCTAAATATAACCGGGACAAAGCAAGGGGGTGCTCCGTGGGCTGCCGCTGTCCTGGGGGGGAGCGGGGCGCTGGGAAAGGGCACGTCCCTCCAGGCTCCAGCCCTCCAGGCTGGCTGCGCTCAGCAGCGCTCCAGGGAATGGCATTTGGGATCCAGGGCAAGCAGAGGATGCCCGGACGCGTTGGAGCTTCCCAAGGGAGCCTGGTTTGCTGCCAGCCCGGCTCCCACACCAGAGGCTTTGGGTTTAGGTTTTCTCTCGTGGCTTCGGGTATTTGTGCATCACCCGCTCTGTGCCTCGCATGTTTCGACTTGTCGGGAGGGTTGAGGTTTCGTGCTTTCCACGAGCTGTGGGTAACCCACGAGACAGAGCAGGAAGGCTTTTGGGGGGGCCGTGCAGCCCCACGTTTCCAGGGGACAGCCTGAGTCACTTCTCTCCACTGAGCACGATGGGGTTCAAGTGACTCACCCGGACGGACACGTTCCCACCCCTCTGTCCTGGATTTTCAGCCTCACCCCCGTGGCCTCACAAAGGGTTGAGCTTCAACCCTTGCCGTGGAGCTGAGAGGGAAATGCCCTTTCCTTGGGATAGGGATGTGTTTTCCTGCAGAGAGGAGCTGTTCCTGCTGCTTGCTCCAGGCTGTGGGGGCAATCCCGAGGAACCCACGCGGTGACAATGGCCTTGGTGCCTGTCCTGCTCATGGTCAGCCCTCAGGGAAGGGGGAGGGTGCTTGGGGTGCTGTCCCCAGCACTCAGGGTGGTGTCCCCAGCACTCGGGGTGGTGTCCCCAGCGTTCCTCCCTGGCTGCAAGAATTAGGGAAGAGACAACCCTAGAGGGAGGTGTTTCCTTGTGCACACCCGGGCCTGTTTAGGAGGAAGGATTCAGTGGGATGAGCAGGAGAAAATGGGGAGATGAGAGGGAGGCAGGCGCTGGAGGATCCCAAAATGGGACAGAACTTGGACTGGCTGGGCTGAGACAGAGCAGGTTGTACCAACTGCTGCCCACCCCGGCTCCCCACGGCTGCTGCCCTGCAGAGGAGGGGGCTGAGGAGGGGTTTGTGGGGTGCTCAGGGGTTTGTGGGGTTTGGAAGAGTAGGATTCCCGTTAACCCTGCAATTCCCTTTAACCCGTGGGTTTATCTGCCGTGTCCAGGGTGAACTGTACTCTCACTGCAAAGTCCTTCACTTTTAAGGAGAGAGCCAGGTGATTCCCATAACTGCCCCAAACTCTTGGGAAAGGTGGCTTTTGGATCACTAAAGCTTCTTCACTCTGAATCTCACAGTTATTGAAACCCAAAGGGAGAAACGAGACTTCTCTTCTCGCCCTTCCTTTTAAATTTTCTCTCCTGCAAAGGGAATAAAATCCAGCTGATGCCATGGGTATTTTAAGAATCGCAGAGAGGAAGTGGAGATTTGCAGCTCTGCTGAGAAGTGGGATGAATGCAGAGAAGGCTCTGGTCTTGCTGAGCTGGCAGGCAGCAAAATCCCCGGCTCTGGGATGAGCTGTGCCTCGTGTCTGCCGCAGGGAAGGGAGGAGATCCAGCGGGAGGAGGGGGACAGAAGGCAGAGCGACCCTCCCCGTGCGGATGAGGGAACTGAGAGGGTTTCTCTGCCCCTTGCCGGTGCTCGTGCAGGGTTTGCAGCGAGCGGGAGCAGCCCGTGCCGGGCTCCGGGGCCGTGGGGATCCCCCCTCACCCGGCCGAGGAGCTGGAGCCCTTCGGCTGTGCCTGATCCGCTGCTCCCCCTCCTCCTCCTCCTCGCAATGTGCCTGCTGGGATGGTCCCGTGGTCCCAGGGGAGCCGCGTTCCCGGGAGCTGGAGGGTCACCGGGGAAGGTGAGTGCAGCCCGGGCCCTGCTGCTTTGGGACTGGTCGGTCCCGGGGTGGTCGCTTTGCTCCCCCTTGCAGCGGGGACAGGGCAGGGCCAGGCTGTGCCGGGGGGTCCTTCCCGGCCTTCTGGGGAGCAGGGAGGGGTTCCCAGGTGACAGGGCTGAGTTGTTCCAGCGGGCACTGGGACCGGCGCAGAGCCCATCCCCGAAATGGGGACAATTCCCCTTCCCCGTGCCGGGGGTCGTTTCGGGACAGATGAGGCAGACAGAGAGGGCTGCCTGGAGTGGGGGGCTCTGGGGTCTGGTGCTCCCCTTCCTCTGGATCGGCAGCATCCCTGTCTGCTGTGCTGGGATCTTGGGATGTGGCACAGTCAGTGCTGAGGATCCCAGAGACCCAGGGAAGTCCCCTGGGATGAGACTGTCCCGGCTGAGACCCCAGGGCAGCAGTGCAAGCCCGGGAGAGGGGCCCTGGATCCATGGATGAGACAGGGGGAGTAGTGCAGCTCCGACATCTCTGCTCCTGCATCCAACCCCATCCATGCCCAGCCATCCCCAGCTGGCTCCCAGCACGGCTCAGGTGTCTGTAACACGGGCTCTTAGCCCTGTGCTCTGTGACTAAAAGGGCAAAGGCTCCCCCAGGAAGGGACAGGGGATGCAGGGACAGCCATCTCCATCTTCTCCAGGGAAGGAGCTGTCCAAGCATCCCAGCATCACATCCCAGCGTGAGGGGGGCGATGTATGGCAGTCCTGGGAACAGTGGGGCAGGCAGGCACATGGGGTGGGTGTGGGGACTGATCCCGTCTCAGGAACATCCTGGAACAGGGATCCTGCTACACCCCGGGTTTCCGGGTGCCAGTGGGTGACAGCTCTGACCAGCACTGGGGTCCCCATGGTGTGCCTGCAGCTCCTCTGCTAAAAGGGTTTTTCACCCAAATCAGCAGCTCTGACGTGTCCTTGGAGCTCCAGACGGTTTTTGTGACCCTGCAGCAGGACCTGGGTCGTGTTCAAGGAATCCCTCGTGGGCAGCCTTCCCAGGAGCGCCTGGGATGGCTCTTTGCTCCCTGGCGCTCCCCGTTCAGCACAGGAGATGCCAAGGTCACCTCATGGGACACAAATCAGCCTGGCTTCATCAGTGTCACCCAAAAACCACCCGGGCACCTCGGCTGGGGAGCGGCTTCCACCTGCACGGGGGGAAAAGGCTCTGCACAAAGCCTGGATTTAGTCCTTGGCTACAGCACGGGCTCTTGCACTTCAAATCCTGCCTCACCCCGTGGATTTGTGTCAGGGTGACTTCGGGGCCAGCTGCTGTCAGGAAAGTCCGGATGAAGCCCAGGAGGGAAGGACAGGCAGCATTCCTGCCTTGTGGTCAGGGAGGGCGAATGTGGCCCCGCTGCCAAACTGCTCCAAACTGGGGTTAGTGCTGCTTCCCATCCCCAGCCCTGCATCCCTGCCCCTCCTTTGGTACCCTCACCCCCGGGGAGCAAAGCAGGCAGAAAACATCCCAGGAAAAACAGGGTTTTTCTGCTTATTCAGGTTCCTGTGCTGGCCAAAAACATCCCCAGGGAAAAGGGGGGATTGTCTGCTCATTCATGTTCCCGTCCTGGTCGTGGCCAAGGGAAAATCAGTGGCTGGTGCCTGGCCCGGGGGAGCCTCACCAGCCCGTTCCTGTGCGTGTCCTCTCATCCTTTTCCCACACACCACTTCCCTGTCCTGCCCTGGACGGCGTGACTGGATTCTGAACGTGCCAGGGACCAGCTTTTGTCATTTTATGTCCCAAACACCGGTGGCCAGCAGGTGCTCTGTGGGTTCCGTCCCCGCTGCTCTTTGCTGACGGGGGGGACAAGGAGCCCTTTTGCAGCGGACAGGTGAAGGGAGAGGGTTCCTCAGGCGGGAGGAGCTCACGCCGGTGTGGCCGTGCTGGGTTCTTTGCTAAATTGGGAACCCCAGCTCCGGCGGGCAGGCCCCACGTCTGGCCAGTGGCTCCGTCCCTCCCACGCGCGGGCGGGAGGATGCGGATGTGGGAGCCGCGGGCGCTCCGAGCCACGCTGAGCTGCTGCTTCCTCCGCCCGCGCCGCCCCACAGGACCCCTGGGTGCACGGCCTGGGGGTCTCCCGTGGGTTCAGGGATCCCGGTGCTTCCCCCAGCAGGAGGTTTCATTTTGGGGCCGGCAGTGCCAGGCTGCTCCTCCCCGTGCAGCGCTGCTGTGGGCATTTGGGGTCTCGTGCGTGCAGGGGAATGGGAAAATCATTCCCTCTCCTTGTGCAGCCAAGGGGTGATCTGGGAGTTTAGGAATGAGGAGGGTTGATTGGTGTTCTTCTCCTGTGTCCCAGACTGTGGAATACCGTGGGGCACATCCCATTTCTGGCTGTAGCAGCAGATCCTTTGTCCCAGCCCCAGGGCTGGTGCTTGGGGTGGGCTGGCAGCAGTGCCCGGGCTGTGGGAGCCTCCTTCCCGAGCCCACTGCTCTTCCCAGGGACTCAGCCCCTCTGGGAACTCATCTGGTGCCAGGGGAGGGCAGGGAACTGCTGCAGGCAGGAACAACCTGTGGGCAGCACCACGACTCACCCGCTGCCATCATCGGGGTGTGGAGGGGGAAATAATCCCCTGACCTTACTGGACACCCCCTCCCCTGCTCTGCACCCCTGCTGCCCCCAGGGTGGTCACTTTGGGGTGTGTGATGGCACAGCCATCCCTGCAGCAGCATCCCTGTGCCGCAGAGGGGCGATTCCAAGGCTGGGATCGGGCATCAAGCTGAGCTGGAGGAGCAGAGTTGGCATCTCCCTGCTCCCAGCCCAGGGTTGGCTCCAGGGAGTCCCCGGCCTGCAGACTGAGCCCTGTCCTTGTCCCCTTGCCCTGCACACAGACCCCTGCCCTCCCCTCCCTCGCCCTCTCCCCTCTCAGAGCTGCCCCGTGGTTCTGCTGCTTGCTGGAAATCCTCTGGAGTGGCTCCACTCCAGCCCCCTTCTCCAGCCCCAGGGTCAGGAACAGAGGCCACTCGGGGCTGGGGTGGGTTCTGAAGGCTTCTGGTGCTGCAGGACGCCTGTAAGGGGTGTCTGGAAGCTGCTGTGAGCAGGATGCTCAGAGGCTCGAGTGGGGCATGGCAGGGACACTCCCACTCGTGTCCATCCACTCCTGCTGGATTTGGTGATGGAGACGTAAAGATTTAGGAATTCCCTGGGTAGAGTTAGGCCCTAAATCTCCAAATTTAATACAGCAAATCCTAAATGGAGCACAGACCTGAGCAGAGCTGCTGGGACCACGTTGTTGGTTTGGGGAATTTCGAACGTTGGCTCCCTGTTCCCAGCCATAAATGGGGCTGTCCAAGGGAAATCACGGAATTCAGAGCCACAGGGGCTCTTTAGGGATGGAATTTATTTCCACCCCTAAAGGCCAGAAAAGAAGGTAACACCCCCAGGCTGGAAAAGCCTCCATCCAGAGCTCACTCCAGCTGTAAATCCAGGCAGCACCATCCTGTGGTGTGCCCGGGGATGAGGAGACTGGAGAGGGCACTGGGAATGAGGAGCAGGAAGTGCCAGGAGGAGCCTGTGGGTCCCTGTTTGGGTACCTGGCTGCAGATGAGCACCTCGGGGGGGATATTTTGCCTCTGCTCCCCTGGACCAGCCCCGAGCTTAATTTTAGTCCTGCCACAGGCAAATTCCCTTCCTTCCTCCTCAGCTCTCGGGCTTCTATTTTTCTGCTTGCTGAGCAGAGAACAACACTGGGGGCGAGGGAGGCTGCCTGGCTCCGGGCTGCCTTCCCTCTGCACTGGCTCCCGAGCTTTCCCAGGGTTTCTTTCTCTGGGATGCTGGACCAGGATGGCAGTGGATCAGCATCAAGCATAGACAAGTGGAAATGTGGGCTTTTTTTCCCTTTTTTTCCTAGTTGGATTTTGCGTTCCAGGCTCAGTTTGAGTTAACACTGAACAGTTCTTAAATTCTGGGGAGAATGAGGATCCCGATCCTGCTCTTCCCAGTGATGCTGCTGCTCATCCCTGGGGAATTCCTGGCTGCAGGAGGCTTTGGGAGCCAAATATTCCCATGGGTTCAGCTTTGAGCTGAGGAATTCTCCCCCAAACACAGCCCGGGCTCCCCCTTAGGGCTCTGCCCTGCCCCACACGGGGGTCCCACGGTGTTCTGGTGACTTTGTGCTCCCCCCAAGGTTCAGGCTGACCCTGATCTTCACCTCCAGCCCGATCCAAGCGCGCCCTCATTTTTTGCAGGCAAGATTCCGGATCCAAGGCCATGCCCGTGTGGAGTGAGGAGCTCCGGGCAGTCCCCCTCTCCTCTCAGCCCCACGTGCTGCAGCCTCAGCCCGGCCATGGAGAGCTCAGGTGGGTGATGCTGAGCCCCCTGGGGGGCTGGGGAGGGGGGATCCCAATGAATCCCACCCCTCACACCTCGATTTTCCTCTGGACACTCTTCCCAAGGTGTTGGGAGGTGCTGCTGGGAGATGGGGAATGAGGCACAAAGCAACAGAGGGGCAGCCAAAAACCTTGCTGAGTGCGAGGCACCGGGGTCTGCCAACCCCCGTTTGAGTTTTGAAGTAGTTTTATATTTTATTATTATTATTTATGGTGTATTTCAGCCCGTTTCCCCCCCATATTTGATTTTCACGCTGGTTCAAAGGTGCTGCTGATCTCCCAAGGTGGGGACGTCAATGCTGAAAGGTTTTATTTCATTTCTGAGCCGCTGCTGTTCGGTGCTGGTGGCTTGAGCCTGTTTTTAGATCAAAGCACCTCTTTTTTGTGCTGGAACAACCTCTTTGCTCTGCTCCCCGTGCTCAGCATAGCACGGCTGGGGTGGCTTTGATTTAGGAGGAGAGGACAGGATTTATACCAGTGCTCAGGAAAAGCTTCCCCTGGTCGTTACAAACCCCCCAAAAATGGAAAGAACAGGACATTTCAAAGGGTCCATTATTGTGTAGACCCCGTGTGCCAAAGCAATAAACAGGAGAGTGAAATCGAGGAGCTTCACAAAATCACTGAGAGGAAGCACAAGGTGAGAAAATCGAAGTTTCTAAGACATTTCTTCAAATCGCATTTTTGAAATGAGAAAAACCCATTTTTTTCCAAAGGATATTTGCTCCAGCCTACAGTTCCTCACAGAAGGAATCACCTCATAGTGCCCAGCCTTACATAATATTGGGGTTTTTTTTCATCCCAAAGGAGCAAGAACCATTTTTCCCATAGGGAAAGAGCATCCTGGTGTAAGAAAGGCCACAAAGGCCAGGCCTGGTGGGCACAGGGACCACGGAGCCTCCCTGGCCATTCCCCAGGGGCTTTTAGGGCCGGTTTTGATCCGTGCCAGCTGCCACCCCAGCGACTTTGTGTGCTCAGATCTCCCACCCCACACACGAATCGTGCCCCAAACGGGGGCTGAGGCTGTCACGGTTATTTTTGGCCGAGAGCAGGAAGCGGCTCGGTTTTGACAAGTACAAGGTGTGGGGGTTGCCAGGCAGGAGCTCCGACCTGGGTCCCTTTCTGGGGGGGGCAGGGGGTGCTCAGGACCCACGGGAGAGGCTGTGAGGGGCTGGGGGTGGCAGGCAGGAGGTGACATCCCAACCTGGGTCCCTTTCTGGGGGGGGCAGGGGGTGCTCAGGACCCACGGGAGAGGCTGTGAGGGGCTGGGGGTGGCAGGCAGGAGGTGACATCCCAACCTGGGTCCCTTTCTGGGGGGGGCAGGGGGTGCTCAGGACCCACGGGAGAGGCTGTGAGGGGCTGGGGGTGGCAGGCAGGAGGTGACATCCCAACCTGGGGTCCCTTTCTGGGGGAGCAGGGGGTGCTCAGGACCCGGGGGAGGCTGTGAGGGGCCATGGGTGGCAGGCAGGAGCTGACATCCCGGCCTGGGGTCCCTTTTTGGGGTGGGCAGCCCTTGGTGCCAGAGCGCTCCTGCCGTGGCTGCGAGGTTGGGGCTCATCCACGCAGTGCCAAAGTGCAGAGGAGTTTCTGCTCCCCCCCGGTGCCGCGTTTGGGTTAATTTTGCTCGTTTCTTTATTTAACGTGAGATTTTGTTTCTAATTGAGCAGGGGGAGAGGAAGGCTCTGCAGAGCTCCTCTGCCACCACGTCCCCGCAGGGACACTTGGCTGCCCAGTTCGGCTCCAGGGATCGCCAGCCCATGGGGTGGCATTGCCCACCCGGCTGCGGTGGCTTTGGGGACAGCTCCGCTCCGGGCTCAGGGCGATGCAGGGACCTTTGGCCACGCTCCCCGGGGCTGTCCCTCCTTCTGGGGTGCTGGCCTGGCTCACGCCCCCTTGTCCCTTTGTCCCCCGGCAGAGCTGGAGTCGGACATCCTGCGCCGGGTGCGGGCGCTGCTGCGGGAGCTGGACGGGCACCACCCCTCCTGCCACAGCGACCGAGGTGAGACGGACCCGGCACGGCCCCGGGGGAGCTGCTCGGCCCCCACACCCCCCTCTGCCACCACCAGGGTGGGGGGACACGGTGGCCTCACCGATTTGCCCTTCCTAAGCCGCTCCCGGCGGTGCCGAGTCCTCGCTGAGCTGCGCCCCCGCAGCAGCTTCTGTCACCCCTCGTGGCTGTCACCCCCTTCGCTCACCCAGCATTGATCTGGGCCATAAATGCAGATTTATGACCCCTCCGACCCCGACCCCTCACACGGACCCATCCCGCTCCCCGAGCTCGGAGCCGGAGTCTCCCTGTCCCTCTCCACGGGGATGTTCCTGTGCCGTGCCCTGCTCAGCTCCTCCCTCAGGAGTCCCTTGGTTTCCCAGTGTCAGGGATTTGGGGGATGAAGCTCTCCCCGAGCCAGCCTGAGGAAACCGAATTAATCCTGAAAAATCGATTGGAGCGCGCTCAATATTTTACAGTTAATGAAATTTGATTTTGCGTGGAGCGAGCCCAGGCATCCTCAGGGCTGAGAGGCTTTGTGGTCCTGGCTCTGAGGGGGGGATTTTTACAGCACCGGTGCTCAGGTCCCTGATTCCCCCGTGAGACCTCATCCCGATCCCTCCCTCGGCAACCTGACCTTTCCCGGCTCTCCTTTCCCAGGAATGCTGCGATGGACCCTGCATAAAAAAATCGACCAGAATCCCAGCACCAGCTGTGTCCTGGTCAGGATCCTGGTGAAGGAGCTGGAAAGGGTGAGTGCCACCCCCGAGCCTGCCCTGAGCGCGGGGTGTGGCCCTTCTGTGCCCTGCTGGGGGGGCACAGAGAGGTGAGGACCCAACTCCACCTCAGACAGGGGATTTTTAGGGTCTTGGGGCCTGCACCGAGTGAAAACCCCCGGGGGATGTCCCAGCTGATGCTGCGGGGACCAGGCTTTGTCCCCAAAGTGCCAGTGAGGCCCCGGCAGATCCAGGAACCCCAGCAGCCCCCGCCGTGAGAACCCCTCCCAAGCACCCCACCCCTCCCTCACCCCACCCCACCGGCTGTGGGCGCAGGTAGAGTGGAAATTTCGCCCCCACATCACTCGTTTCCACCCCACCCAACCCCGTATCCTGCCCCGGGAGCCATCGGTGGGGGGGTTTTTGATGGTTTTTTTTCGTTTCACTGATTTCTCACATCACCTTCTGCTCTCCGATAAACCTCCAGCACCCCGGGGTGCCCTGGGAGGTGTCACGGGGAGGAGAAGCACCTTTTCCTTCTTCTGAGCCCTCGTTCCGGGATCAGCCCTCATTCTCCTCCTCTTCCTCCTCCTCACCCCACGCATGAGCCCCCACTCCTCGTCCTCTGTGCAGAAACCTCCCGGGACCATTTTTCCCTGCATCTTTGCTATTTCTCCTTAGAGCCGGGAGGCTGGAGCAGCCCTGCTGAGCTTGTCACCTCCCTCAACACTCCCGTGTCCCACCCGGGCCGTGCCAGCCCGGCCCCGGTCCCTGCGCACGCCCCAGTTATCCCAATCCCGGTTTCCCCCTCGGAAGCAGCCCGGAGGTTATTTGGGGGCTGCTCCGCCTCGTGTTGTGGCACTTCAGCTTCCCCCCTGTGCCTCGGGAAGGGATTTTATCCCGTGTCTTTCACAAATCCGGACAGACAGGAACCCACCCCCGGCTGGGGATTCAGGGATTCTCCCTGAGGATTTGAGGGCTGCTTTCCTCTGCAAAAGCCGAGTCAGTCCTCCCCTCCACCTGTTATCACTCTTTGCTCTTATCTTTCCATGCCCGGGGGGGTGTCACTCCTCCTGCTTTGTAATTCCCTTCATCTCCCTGAAGCCCTTCCAGCAAATCCCTGTCACTTGGGGTTTTTGTGGGTTTATTTTCACTCCTTTGGTCCCGCAGCAGCTCTGAGCTATCAGCACCAGGCAGGGGTGATAATTTAACAATTTCATGCTTGAGTTCCTCCCCGGCCAACACCAACCCAGCAATTCACTGGGGTTCGTTTTATTGACATTTTCTGAAGCTTTGCTGCCATCAGCTCCGTTCCACTCGGATCCATCAGCGCAGAAAGGTGCCAGAATTATCTTTGGGGTGGGAATCTCTTTGCCAGGTTTATCCAGGGCCGCTCCTGCTGCTGGAGCTGTTGTTAGAGCCAGAGCAGGCTGCAGGGAGGGGCTGGAGCTGGGAGCATCCATCAGCTTCCCGTGAGCCAGGATGGGGACACAGGAGCATCTCCCCCGCCCGTTCCCACACTCACCAAATCCAAGACAGGCTTTTCCCAGAGGTTTGGTGTTTCCACGGGAGTGGAAAGGAGCTCCTTAACGAGCTCAGTTAGAAACCTTTGCTCGTCCTCTCCCACCATCCTCCCTGCCCACCCTAAAACCCTGTGGAGGGACCCCAACCCCCACCTCGACCCAGGGATCATTTTCCCGGAGCCGGGATGAATTCCTGTGCTGTCCTTGTGTGTCTGAGGTGCTGAGAGACATCCTGGGGGGCTCTGGAGGCTCACCCAGCCCAGCCCAGCACCCTGCCAGGACCTGACTGTGCCTTCCCTGCCTTCTGCTCCCGCAGGCCGAGCGAGGAGACTTCAGGCATTACATCATCCCCCTGCTGCACACGCTGATGTACACCTTGATCAAGGTAACTCCGGGGGGGGGCAGAGCCAGGGAGCCACGGGAGGGGCCACCTGGAGCCACCCAGAACCTGGAATAGCCACTGGGAACCAGCAAAGCCCCGGGGCTAGCCCGGGTGGGCTCGGCTGTGCATTTCCTGTGACACGTCCAGGACTGCCAGGTCTTTCCCTCTGACCCCCTTTCCTGGAGGTTTGGAGGTGCCTGGTGGTGCAGGCAGCCACCACCCAGTGACAAAAGTGTGTCCCCAGCCTCCAGTGGCTATGGGTGGATGTTCCCACAGCATTGCAGGGCCTGATTCTGCTCCATAATTCGCATTTAAATCCGTGTCCGGTGTGGAGCTCAGTGCCCTCCCAGCCTGGGGCTGTGCTGGAGCAGCTTTAGGGATCACTGGCATCTCCCTGTCCCTCTCCAGGCTCCCTGCATCCCTGACGAGCTCTGTGCCAGAGTTTATGACTTCTGCAAGAGGCTGCTCACCCTGCCCAAGCCCTTCTGCACCATTGGGCTGGACTATGCCAGCAGGCTGAAGGTGGAAAGGACAGCCCCAGGTAAGGGGGATCCCCTGGGCTGGGCCCCCCAGGGGTGTTGTGAGAAAAATCAGCTCAAACCCCAGTCCAACCCAGCTCATTTTGGGGGATTTCCACACCTGAAGTGCCTTTGCCTCATGCATGGAACCGTGGCAGGGATTTCTGTGGGATTGGGGAAAAGCTTGGGGGTCTCTGGGATGTGGTTGGGTGGAGGGTTCCCCTCTCCTGGTCTCAGCTTGAGCCTTGGTTCCCAGCAGAGACACTTGGGGTCATCCTGGGCACAGCAGAGTCAAGTCCAGCCCAACTAAGACCATACATATATATAAATATATATTTATTTATATACACACCTTCTGTCCATATGGGAAACAAGGCGTTTCTGCTCCCAGCCTGGGCATCCCGGTACATTTTGTGGAGGTCTCCTGTTTGCAAAGGGAATTTTCCATCTGAGGTGGAAGCTCAGCCCAGCCTGGGCTCTCCCCCGGTCCCTGAAATGTCAGTGGGGGCTGCAGAGAACAGGCCCCTGTAGGGGGGGAAGTGAAGACACCTGTTTTCCTTTTTCTCAGTGTTCTTTTCTTCTGTTCTCATCAAAGTTCTTCTCGTTGAAGTTTTCTTTCATAGGAGCCTTTCATTGCAATCCTTTAAATCAGTTCAAGGTGCACACACCCCGTGAGGGGGAGTTAAAACCATAAGAAAACTGGTGAGGAATTAGGAAGTGCCATTTTTGGGGAATCTCAGCCCATCCCCATCACCCCAACCCCTCTTGCCCAGTAGTGCTTGGTCTGGAGCTCCGAGGGGCACCTTTATCCCCCCTGATTTTTGGTAAAGGGATTCAGAGTGGAGAGAGGGGATCTCCAGGGAGCACCCCAAGGTGCAGGGGGTGACTGTCCCTGAGCAGGGCCACGTGGGTGGATCTTCACCCCCGGGCTGGGGAGGGTCAGGTGCCTCTCTCCCGATCCAAAGATCCCTTGTGCCCCTCGGATCCCCCCAAACGCCGTCCCCACGCGGCCCTGGGGGTGCAGGCCGGGAGTGAGGCTCTTCCTGCTGCTTCCGACCGCGCTCCCGAGCTCGTAATCCCCTAAACAAAGGAAGGGAAACACAGGAAACCATCCTGGAATAGAAGGGGTTTTCTTTTTATGGAGCACGGCCTATCTTTGTCCTCGGCTATTTTTAATTCTTGGCTGTTTCACATCACCTCGGTGGGTGTTCTCTGACTTGGCACAGCCACCTCAGCCTCTACAACTGGGAGTAGCCCTGAGCTGCTCCAGGGAGCTGTGTTATTCCTGCTGCTCTGACTCCATGTGTTTATCCCCTTTCCAGGCACGTTGTACCAAAGAATGGTCATTTCCGAACAAAGCCTCAAGAGTGACCCGTACCCTTACCAGGAAAAGTGAGTGGTGCCTCTTTGGAGGTGTTGATGCTTTTATTTTGTGGTGTCCAAGTGACATTTGTCCTTTCCCAACACTCTGAATTAATCTTGGATGGAACAGGCGAGCTGGGCCTAAACCACAAGGTCTTGGGGGACACAACTGGGTGGCATCCAGTACTTGCCAAAACAAGCTTTGCACTGGGAGGAGCACATTCCTGCTGCGTCCCGGATTATTTCTGTGCTCCTGGAGCTTCCCTCGGAGTGCAGACAGGGTGGAGAAGGGGAATATCACCAGCAGCCCCTTTTTCTGCACGGAATAAGGGAGATGTGAGCTGCTCCTGCCAGCCCTGGCGTCAGCGCTGGGGAGTTTGCATCTCCTCTCCTCTCCCTCTTTCCCCATCCTTTTTTCCCCCCGCAGGATTTTCATCTTTGCCGACCCCGAGCTGCTCCCTGAGTCCATCTGCAACGCGCTGGTGGCCGACACGGAGGCGGCCCGGGTGTCCCAGAGCCCCCGGGGCTGCATGAGCTGCGTGGTCACCCACGCCCTGCAGGCGGCCCTGGGGGACACGTGCGACACCCACGGCCTCAGGGCCCGGCTCCAGGTAACCCCTGCGGCACCTCCCGTGCTTTCCCAACGGTTGGACGCCTTGGAGAAGGAAAAGGTGTTTTGGCAAGTGGAGGGACCCCCCCCCCCAGCTCCTCAGGGCTGGTCCCGGTAGCCCCAGTGCTGTTTGCGAGGCTGGGCTGGTGTTAAACTAAAGCATCCCTCAAACAGAAAGAAAATTGAATTTTTAGTTTAAATGTTGGTTTTGCCCAGCAAAGCACTAAAACAGCTCCTCTGTGAGCCCCTGGGCACTGCAGAAACCTCCCAGGGGAAAGGTTTCAATCGGTTTTCCCCCCAAACCTCCTGGAAGGAGCTGTGGGGCCACAGCAACAAATGTCTGGCTCAGGAAGGTGACTTTGCGGAGGCTCCCAGCGATTTCCCCTCCAAGGACACCTCTGTGTGCCTGCTGTCCCCATCTCCCGAGAGTCACCTGGAGAGCCAGTGCTGCTGAGCCTTCCCAAGGGACAGAAAAGAAGCTTTAAGCAGCCAGCACCGCCAGCACCTCCCCTGGGGACAAGGGGACGTTTGTGTCCTCCTAGGAAACAATTTTTGCAGGACTCATTTGCTCTTTCTGCTCCTGGAGCATCCCCTCTTTTCCCATTTCCAGCTGTTCACAGCTGCCTCTCCCACAGGCCATGTCCCTGGAGCATCCCATTTCCAGCTGTTCACAGCTGCCTCTCCCACAGGCCATGTCCCTGGAGCATCCCATTTCCAGCTGTTCACAGCTGCCTCTCCCACAGGCCATGCCCCTGGAGCATCCCATTTCCAGCTGTTCACAGCTGCCTCTCCCAACGGGCCATGCCCCTGGAGCATCCCATTTCCAGCTGTTCACAGCTGCCTCTCCCCAGGCCATGCCCCCGGAGCATTCCCTGTTTCCAGCTGTTCACAGCTGCCTCTCCCCAGGCCATGCCGGCGGGGGACGTGGAGCACTGGTTCCAGCAGGTGGTGGTGGCCATGGAGCGCGCGGGCGGCGAGGGCGGCTCGGAGCGGGGCCAGCACACGGCCAGGCTGGAGAGGATCTACCACGCCCTCCTGGGCTCCCTGCCAGCGGGTGAGCCCAGCCGTTCCCACCGGGATGGGGAATCTCTCGTGTCCCTGCCGTCCCTCCCACGGCAGGGGTCGGGTCCCAGAGCCCGGCTCCTCGCAGTGCCCCGCGGTCAGGGTGGGATGTTGGCACTGGGAGGCAGATTGGTCACCTGAGGGAAGGGACTGTGCCCACCCCCGTGTCTCTGTTGTTTGCAAAGTGCCAGAGGTGCCAGCTGGGGGAGGCTGGGCAGGCTCTGTGCTGCTCTGTTGGGATCAGGGATGTCCTGCCATGGCCTGGGTGGGGGGGACACTCTGCACCCTCCCTGACACCTCCTGGTACTGATGGTGCCCAGAGAAGCTGTGGCTGCCCCATCCCTGGAAGTGTCCAAGGCCAGGTTGGACAGGGCTTGGAGCAGCCTGGGATAGTGGGAGGTGTCCCTGCCCATGGCAGGGGGTGGGACTGGATGGGCTTTAAGGTCCATTCCCACCCAAACCTGTCTGGGATGTGGTGGCCCTGTGGCACTGCCAGCCTTGCCGTGCTCTGTTCCAGCCTCGAGCCACTGGGGATACCTGGACTGTAACAAATTCCCCATCCTGGGGTAGGCCAGAGGGAAATGGGGTCGTGGTTCCTCTCCTGGAACCTCATCCTGGGATGCTACTCAGTGCATCCCAACCCCCTCCCCAAAAGATCTGTACACTGTCCCAGGGCAAGAGATGGGGAGGGGCAGCCCTTGGTGCAGGGAGGGGAGTGGGACCATCACCCTTTGGTGGCAGTGAGTGTTAAATTGTCCCCCTACCTGTCACAGAGCTGTCATGGGGTAAACAGAGCCGCTGCTGGTGGGGCCAGAGGGTCCAGCTGAGATCATTGAATGCACTGGAGGCCCAGGGCCAGAAGAATGTTTATTTATTCTGCAATTCCTCTGCTGCCTGCAGAGCAAAGCCCTTCACCCCTGCCCGTGCCTCGGTTTCCCCATTTTCATTTCTCCCTCGCACTGGTGGTGTAGACACTTCCTGAGGGCTGAGTTTGGGAGAGCAGAGCCCTCTGATCACACCTGGCCAGGAGCAGCCAGGCTGGGGGAGCCCAAGGGCTGCCTCAGCCAGGCTCCAGCGCTCAGCACTGCGGGGTTCGTGTTCCTTTGTGGGGAAAATGCTTCCAACAATCCTTGTTTCCCCAGGCAATGCTCCCCTGGCAGGGCCGCAGGACACCCCTCTGCCCAACCCCAACATCAGCTTCCACCTCTGGACAGAAGATGACCAGCTCTGTGAGTGCCCCGGGGGCGGGGGGGTGCCTGAGCCTGGGGCTCCTGTCCCAAATGGGGCATTTAGCCCTGACTCCCGAGCAGGGAGTTCTGTAACCACCACCCAAAGGCCAAGCCCGTGGAGGTTTGTGCTGACTGCACCAGCCCTCCTCCTCCTGGGCTGCTGGGGTCGGGTCAGGGCTTTGGGGGTGTTAAGGGGCGAAGGAGATGAGGCTGCAGCAGGAAGTGCCCAGAGTACCTGACTTTGCTGTGGCTGCCCCATCCCTGGCAGTGTCCGAGGCCAGGCTGGACGGAGCTCTGAGCACCCTGCTCTCATGGAAGATGTCCCTGCCCATGGAATGAGATGATCTACGAGGTCCTTTCCAACCCAGCCCGCTCTGGGATTCTCTGATTTGAGTGGTGTTGAGCTCTGTTCAGGCTGTAATGCGAAATGGGACTGAAAGGCTGAACCCCCCTTGGCCTCACTGGTGGAGACCTTTGCTTTGCAGTTCCCACGGGAAGAGGGAAGCCGGGGCAGGACGGGGCTCTGGCTCCGGCTGGATTCCCCCCCTGACCCCGCTGCGTGCCCGCAGGGAAGGAGCTGGTGCTGTTCCTCCGGCCGCTGTCGCAGAGCTGCGAGCCCGACTGCCTCAGCCAGGACCTGGACCCCTTGGAGCTGCAGGAGCTCCTTCCCGACTGCGAGTGCTGCGAGCGGAGCCGCTGCTCCGTGCTCTCCACCGACAGCGGCATCGAGCGGGACCTGCCCGCGGCCCCGGACGAGCCCCTCGCCCCCTGCCCCGCGGACACGGAGCACTCCCGGCTCCACAGGAAGGGCGGCATCAAGAAAAAGCCGTCCCCGCTGGAGAGCGCGGCCTTCCTGCAGGCTGGCGCCGCCGGCCCCGGGGGGAAGATCCCCGGGAAGCTGCACAGGAGGCCGGGAATGGCCCCGGATCCCGCGGCCTCGATCCAGAGGCTGCACACTGCCCGCGTGGTGCTGCTGGGGGACGACCGCGTCCTGGGGCGCCTGGCCCAGGCCTACCACTCCCTCAGGTACCCGGGCTCGCCCGGGCTCTGGGGACAGAGGGACAGGGGGCTGGGGAGGGGGCTGGGCTCCTCTGCTGATGCCCACAGCAGATCCTTCCCTCTGCCCATGGACGGGGTTAAATGAACAACAAACGAGGCAAGATGTTTTCCCGTGCCAAAGGGAGACGTTCCAAATCCAGCTGGCTCTTCCCGGGTGGTTGACCGGGGATGGGCGCAGAGGGAGCGCCAGGCCCGGCTGTGGCTCCCCATCACTCCCCTGGCTGGATTTGGGAACCTGGGGGCACTGCTGCCATCCTGGGGGCTGCTCTCCCGTGCCAGAGCAGCTGCAGTGTCCTGGCACTGCCCAGCCCTGGCCAAGAGTTCTGCCCCCACCCCCTTGGGACATTTGATTTTTCCCTTTCAGGAAGCGAGAAACCCGGCGAGTGTTCCTGACACCCCGGCTGAACCTGCAGTTCTACCACATCCCCGTCGTGACAAAACAGAACCCCCCGGCTGCTGTGGTGAGTGGGTGACAGCAGCTGGGGATGGGGTTTTTGAAGAGCAGGGGGATCCAGGAATTCCCATCCATTCACGCCCCGTTCCTAGAGGGAGGATGGGAGCCAAGACAGGGGCTGGGCTCAGTTTGCAGACTGGTTTTGGGAACCCATCACCCCACAGGCTGCTCCGACATCCCTGCTGGGGGACAGCTCCTCCAGTTCTGCTCCCAGGCCCCAACTGTAGGACCATCCATGAGGTTTATCCAAGGCCTGGTGCTTTTCCCACCTCCCAAATGCTGAGGGGAAGCAGTTGCTGCTCATCGAGGGCTGTGCCTCCTTGGTCACAGCCCCAGTTTTAGACCTGTAAGTCACCCCTTGCAGTTTATGTCGGGCACATCCCTTCCCCCTGATGGGCAGAAATAAACAAACAATTGCATTTAGGATATTTTAAGCTGAGCTGGCTGTGACCCCTGGCAAACAGGCCCTTACAAAAAGGAGTATTTCTTCTTTTCGTTCCTCACTGAATTTTTGTTCTTGAGCAGCTGCTAAGGAACTTTGCCAACTTCTCTGCCCAAGCAGGGAAAGGGCAGGAATGGGGGAGCTGCTCTCAGGGCATTCCTGGCTCCCGATATCTTGAACCCCACTGATCCTCTTGGGCTGCAGGGAGCTTCCCAGAAGTGTGAGCCAAGTCCCACTGGATGCAGGGCTGGGAGTGGCCGAGAGGTTCTCCAGAACCTTCTCTCCACATTTTGTCCCACACAAACCCATGAAAAGCAGGTAATTCCCAGGGCTGGAGTGACTCTGAGCTGTGTTTCCCCCACAGGCCCAGGCTGGCCCCGAGGAGCTGTGTGAGGTGGCCGGGTACCTGGGCAGGGCCGACCCCTGGTACGAGAGCAACATCAACACCCTGTGCCACATGATTCCCAAGCTGGCCACCATGGTATGAGGAAAACCTTCCCATTTCCCAACACATCTGCCGTGCTTTGTGCCCTGCAGGGCTCTCCAAGCCCCACACGGATTTTTTGTCCTACAAACCCTCCCCAGGGCCCTGCAGGGCTCTCTGTACCCCAGACACGGATTTTGTCCTACAAAATCTCCCCACGCTCTGCAGGGCTCTCCATACCCCAGAGATTTTGTCCTACAAACCCTCCTCAGGCTCTCCAGGGCTCTCCATACCCCCCACAGAGATTTTCTCCTCCAAACCCTCCCCAGGGCCCCGCCAGGAGCTGCCTGTGGTGACACTGCCCCAGCCCACAAGCCCCACTCGCCGTGAGGGGTTTTTTCGACCGAGGAAGGCACAGGAAATGGCAGATTTCACGACAGATAAAACATTTTCTGAAATCCCCCCAGCTCTCATTTCCCAGCACCTAAACCACCGCTCACCCCCTCCAAAAACGGGTCGGGGAGGTGGGCGCAGCTTCTCCCGCCGGCTTCGGGGGCAGAGCACAGCTCATCCCTCACCCCGTGCCCGGGGCATTTGTGGCAGGGTTTTTTGAGAAGTGACCCGGGCTGACCCAGCGTGTGATTTTGTGGTTTTCCCCCCTCCCCTCCAGCCGTCCTCCCCCGGCAGAGCCCTGGTGACCGACCTGTTCCTCGCGGACGTCATCGCCTACTACGCGCGCATGGGCGCCCAGCCCGTCTGCTTCCCGCTGCACAGCGCCAAGGTGGGTGGCACTGCTGGCACGGCTGGCATGGCGGTGTCCGCACCTTCGGGAACCCTGCGGGGACTCCCAGAGCTGTGCGGGGTCTGGGGGATTCCAGCAGATCCCAGCCTGGATCCCCGCTCCCCGTCCCCGCCCGCTCCCAGATCCAGTGGCTCTGTGTAGCTCGGCTGGAGTCAGCGCTCCTGGGAGGGCTTTTTCAGGATCTGAGCCTTGAGATTTCCCACTAGGAATGCAGATTTCCTGCCCTGCTGGAGGGGTGGCTCAGGAGCCCCTGCTGCTTATACGCTGTGAGCAAACAGGACTTCTCTGAGCAGCTTCGCCAAAACCTTCCTGTACCTTGCAGGGGCTTTGCAGGGTTTCCTGAAACCCCATTTTATTTATTTCCTGCCAGCTTTTCTCTGAAGTGGTCGCAGAGTGAGGCCTGGCATTTGATAGGACAGAAAAAGCTGTATTTAGGCACAAAACTTTAACCCTCCCCTCTCTGCTCCTCTGGCAGCTCTGGCAGCCCCTTCAAAACTCAGGCTGATGCCCAGATCTCCCTTTAATCTACTCGTGGCCACTGTGGCACCTCTTGCAGCTCAGGAGTAGCCACTGCATGAGCAAACTGGCCCGAGGCTTGCAAAGAGCTGGAAGAGCTTTGGGAATTGCTGGCTGAGCATCAGCAGGACTCCACTGATCACCCACAGCCCGTCAGTCCTTGGAGCGCCTCAGTTTGTGTGCCTGGGGATTTGGATGTTTGGGTGGAAATTTCTTCCCGCTCGTTTCTCCTCCCAAGGAAAAGCAGCAGCGAGTGAGGGAGTGGGTGATGGAAGCAGGGGAAGAGGAACTGCCTCCAGATGTGGTTTGCAGATAGAGGCACCTAAGCTGATCTCTTGTCATCCAGGCTGTGAGGCTGCCTCAGGTGGAAGCACTGACCCCGTTTTGCCTTTGGGGTCAGGACTGTTCCTCTTTGCCTGCAGAAATCTTCCCCAAAGTGTGAGTCGAGTCCCCCAGGAGTTGCACGTAGGGCCAGGAGTGGCTGGGAGAGGTTCTCCAGGACCTTCTCTTCACTTTTTGCTCAATGCAAGCCCATGAAAAGCAAATAATTCACAGGGCTGGAGTGACCTGTTGCTTTAGGTTGTATCAGAGAGAAATGAGCTGCCTTGAAGCTCAGCAGCCTCTCGGTCGGGCCTGGGAAGCTGCTCCCTGTGATCAGTGGGAGGGTGGCTGGGAGCTGACTCATCTGTGAGGGCACAGTGACATCCAGTGGCAGGGGACACTGCCCGTGGCTCTGCTGGCCACGTCCCCTGGCTCCTGGCAAGGCCTGCCCTGCTCCTGGAGCTCAGGAAGTGGAGCCAAGGCAGTTCCCCCATCCTGACACACTCCTGGAGCTCAACAAGCACAGCCAAGGCAGTTCTGGAGCTCAGGAAGCACAGCCAAGGCAGTGCCCCCATCCTGCCGTGCTCCTGGAGCTCAGGAAGCAGAGCCAAGGCAGTTCCCCCATCCTGGAGCTCAGGAAGCAGAGCCAAGGCAGTTCTCCCCGTCCCACAGGAATCCCGAGTGCCATGCTGAGGCCATACATCCCTTTGGGTGCTGTGGAGGAGCTTTTCCAGCCACAAGCCCCGTGTGGCACCGCAGGGTGACCAAGGAGAGGTGTCAGAGGTGTTCCTCTCTTCCAGATCCTGTTCCGTGACCAGGAGCCGGCCGAGGACGTGTTCCTCACGGAGCTGCTCACGCAGGTGCAGGACAGCTCCTCCCACAGAGGTGTGTGTGTCCCACCCACCCGAGCCTGGACTGGGCTCCTGCGGTCCCCACATCCCACCCATCCCCACCCAGGCCTTGGGCAATATTCCTGGTTCCCTAAACACCTCCCTCTGCCCCTTGGCCCATGAACCCAGGCTGAGTGGGAGACCTGGTGGTCACTGGTGGGCTCAGCCAGGTTTTTCAGGCTGTGCCTCTGCTTGGCTCCAGGATGCTCGGAAGTTGGAGCAGAGCCCTGATTTTGTTGAGGAAACAAGGTGGGCTTTGCAGCCAGATGTTCCCCCTGTCAGAAATCCAGGGATGGAACAAGAGTGCTCGAAGGCTGGGCTATTGCAGAAGCCACATCCAGCTCTTCCACAGTGCACTCCGGTGTCCAATCCCATGGATGTTTCCATTGAGGTTGGGCACAGGCCCTGGAGTGAGTCCATCCCACTGGCCCTGCTGAGGGCACAGAGCCCCAGCTCCCCCAGCAAGGAGAGAAGGGACAACGTGCCAGACCATTGTGTGACACCGGGGGTGGCTCATCCCATGGGAGGATCCCTCTCTGCTGCCCACAGACAGGTGGGATGAGGGAAACTCAATCCCACCCGCTTCCCTCCTTTCAGAGTTAAGCACAGCCAAGAAAAAACCCACCCTGGATGGCCCTGGCATCGATCTCACCGTGACCTACAGGAAGGTGAGTGGGGATCCCAGCACCCCAAAATGTCTCTGCTCCCAGGGATGCCCAGCACGGCACGGATCCCCTCCAAGGAGGCTCTGCCTCTCCCTCTTTCCTCTGGAATCGCACTCCAGGCAGGGACAGCGAGGTTGTGGTGAACTTTAAAAGCCTGTTAGGTCACCTTTGTGAAAAGCTGTCCCCAGCCCCCTCCACGCCCATCCCCTCTGCCCACAGGTCGTGCTGAGTGACCGGGAGAAGGAGCTGGCCCTGGCCCTGCGCTCCACGGGCCTGCTGGTCAAAGCCATCCCTGCTGACGGGGCTGAAGGTGGGTTCTTCCCTCTGGGAATCATGTGAAGAGGGTTTGGTTTGCTGAGTTTGCTGCTGCTGCTCAGATTTACTCTGACCACGGTCCTTGGTGCCTGGGCTCTGGGGTTGAGGCAGTGACAGGAGTGGAGGTGTCACCACTGTCTGCTTGGGGGTTTCTCAGCCGGGATTTAAGCTTGGTAGAATCTTCCTTTTGCTCCAGCCTTCCTCTTTCACCTTGCCCTTAGCACAGCTTTCCGCCCTGAGCATGATCCCACACCATTCCTCTGCCCATGGAGCTTGCTGGAGTCTCCTTTTCTGCTGTTCTGAGTTCCCATAGTCAGAGCACCCAAATGTGGGATAGCTGAGGTTGTGCATGGCCCAGGGCTAACCCTCTGCTTCTGTCCCAGACCTGGGCTGTCTGAGTGTGACCATCACCGAAATCATCAGGAACAACAACTTGGCAGGACGGTCGTTCTCAGTGAGTACCTGGGGGGCTCAAAATCCCTGACAACAACAGGGAAAGGGGGAACAGGCTGTGGGGAGGAGAAGGCTTTAGGGCCACCCTGCTCGGAGGGCATTTTGCAATTAATTTCCATGGAAAAGTCTGGATTTTTGAGCCAGATGCCCTCCCTGCTGGGCAATGCCACAATGAATCCCAGCTCAGGAGCCCCTGAGTGACTGAGCTGTCCCTGCTGTGACCACAGGGACAAAGTGGAGAAGTAAATCTGCCCACAAAGATCCTCCGTGGCCACGGAGAACAGACCATGCCCCACACCAGACACCCCAAACCCTGCAGCCTGTGCAAGGACTGCCACTTTGGAAAGTTTGCCCTTACAAAACATGCCCAGGTTGTGAATACAGAAAAAGGATTTGCCTTGTGTCACATCTGGGGTTAAAAAATAAAGCCAGAGAAATGTCATCATCTGTCCCACTCAGCCAAGGGAGGGGAGGGACTCCCTCACCAGGCTCTTCCTCCTATTCCTATCCAGGCTGTGGCAAACAGGCTGAAAACACGGAATATCAAAATCAGGAGCACAGAGCAGAGACCCTTCACGGTGCAGCTGGACAAGGACAGCAGGAGAACCTACAGGAACGTGGTCGGGTGAGAATTCCACGTGTGCCAGGCTCTGCACATCTCCCCTGCATCCCTCCCTGGATCAGGGAGTCCTGATCCCATACACGACCCCCGGGCAGACACGTTGCTTCTTCAGGAAAAGCAGGGCAGAGTGGGGCTCTCCTACATTTGCACTTTTGGGTGATGGTGTGAGAAACAAAATGGTTCTTTTGTTGTACATAAGGTGCTGTCATTGAGACAGTAGAAAAATAAGCACTCCCAGGGACAAACAGCTCTTGGATCTCCTGAATTATGAATTATATCATGAGGCTGATGCTGTCTGCACTGACTGCATTCCTCCCCTGGGGGTGTGCAGCACACAAAGGCAGGGGGAGAGAACCCAGCCCTGTGGAAGGGGCAGGGATTAATGTGCCTGTAGGAGTTGCAGTGACATGGGGTGTGTTGGTGGTTCAAGGTCCAACCTCCATAAACTGTGAATTCCTGAGATTCACGCTGGGTTCGTGTCAAACACCAATACACATCAGCTCGTCTTTCCAGTCTGAGTGGAAAAAAGGATAAAAGCAGCTGCAGCTGCCAGTGTGAGATCCTCACTCAGCACTCAGTGCAGAGAGCTGATGTTTGCTCAGACCAGGCCCCCGAGGGAAGCTCTGAACACGCACTAAACGTGTCCTTGTGCTCTTACAGCCTGGAGGTCTCTCCTTGCCTCGAGCCCAGCTACTGCCTGCAAAAGAGCAGGACCATGAAATTCAACCTGCACGACACAGAGGACGTGGGGCTTGTGAAATACCTGCCCAAGTCCCTGCTGCTGCCCATCAACACGTTCGCAGGAGCCATCCAGTGAGGGGAACACGGAAAAGCTGCTGTGAGAGTCGTGGCGTCGGCTCATCCCGGAGGACACGGGGAAGGAGAGCACGCTGAAAGCCTCCAGTGGTGATTCCAAATGGCACTGGTGTGAAAAGCTACGGCAGCAGAGGTGGATAAGCTCAGGGAGGACGGCCGTGCCCTGCTGGTGACAGTGACACGGTGACAGGGCACAGCCACGCTGCGGGACCGAGCTTGAACCTTTTGCACAGGGCAGGGAAAGCCTCGGAGCTTCTCCGTTCAGGAAAATCCGGGTGAGGTGGCGCTGGCTGTGCTGTGGAGCCCTGGGCAGTGGCCGGCAGCAATATTTATTTTGGTGGTGTCTCACAGCCCAGCAGGGAATCAGAGCTTGATTCTGTGTGGAAAACTCTTCATTCTGGCCCAGGGGGATATTCAAATTCCCCACTGTGACTTAGGAAAGCTCATGGTATCCCTGCCCACACAGGGAGGACACGTGTGTGCAATGCAGCTTCTGTGGGAGTCCGTGGAAAACCTGCTGTTGTTTCAAGGAACATGGAATTATGATGGATGGTGTGAAACAGGGACACGGGAATTCTTTGGCAGTGAGGAACAGGGCAAGAACCACTCGGGCGGCCCAGACTGTGGGATATGCTTGGCTGTGGATGGTTCTGCTCGAAGAGGGGACATCCATGGAGCAGATAATGGAGTTTTTTGACATCTGAGCTGGATCTTGGAGACCACCTGGGATTTCTCTGTGGTTTTGCTGCACAACCTCTCAGCATCTCCTCTGGAGCCTCACGAGCACTGGTTGCATTCCTCTGGTTGTACAACCCAAGAACAGCCCCCTACAACCCCAGCAGGCTGGACCTGCCCCGTGAGGTCAGCCAGCAGTGCCCCTGTGTCCCAGCCTGCCCGGCAGTCCTGGCTTGGGCTGTACAGGAGAGTGGAGTAGTGCCCATGGATGGGCAGGATGCCTGAGAGACTTCCCTGTTCCTTTCCTTTGCTGCTGCCATGGAGTAGAAACCCTCTCCTGGTTGGCAGGTGGGCCAGGCTGAGCAGGGACAGGGACAGCACAGCTCCTGCTTGCACCAGCTCAGTGTCCCAGTGCTCAGGATGACCATGGAAGGAGGACACTGTCTCCATCCCAGTTGGTGGCTGACTGAAATAATGGATGAAATAGGGTGTGTGTTTATTACCCTTCAGAATGTGATCCGTGGTTTCTGGAGTGTCTCCAGTCTCCATACACTCCTGTAGGAGGGGCTTTGGGGACGTTCCTTCTATGACACTGTGATTTTTGTATTGCCTTGGCTCCCAGGTAACTCATTCCCTGGGCTGCCTTCGCTCAGGGATGCTCGTTGGATCATGAGCCCAGAGGAAGTGTCCTTGGGCTTTGTGCGTGTGCACAGCAGCAATTCCCAGCCCCCTCTGGCTGCCAGCGGTGGGGAATCCCTGGAGATGTGCCACAGGGTGATGCAGCAGCACTGGCAAATCCTTCCTTAGCCCCGATGGCTGAGGACAAACCCAGGACAAATCCACCCCTTTGGCCTGTCTGGGCCAGCCCTGGGGAGCTGCACCTCTGGAAAATCCCTTGTGTTTAACCCCCCACACCTGGAGCAGGGAGCCCAGCTCCAGTTATCCCGGTCTGGGGTACTGGGAGCTGTTTCCCTTCTGCAGAGCTGCCCTGGGCTTGTGGCTTGGCTTGGCTGGTTGGGGCCCATGGAGATGTTACCTCTATTTCTTCCACGTGCACGAGGCTTTGGGGTTCAACCCTCAGGTTTCCCTGGTCCCTCTCTTTGCCAGGCACCACAGGGCAGCCCTATTCCTGCTCCTGGCACCTGGCACAGCAGGAATTGTCCCTTTCTGTTCCCAAGCTAAAGGTTTATTCACTCTCATTTCAAAACAAGCACTGACACTCTCCTGGGGCACAGCAGCTCTGGAGCTGTCAGCAGGTTATTTAGCAATGTAAAAGCCTCCAGGTCTCACGAAATATTTAATCCCAAACCTGCACCAACAGTTGAAAGATCACTTGGGGCACAACATGGCCATTTCCAAAGGAAGCTCCACTGGAATGCTGGCAGATGTAGCCCTTTGCTCCAGGCAGAGCCAAGCACAGCCCTCAAACCTTAAAATCCCTCAGAGGAGGCACGAGGCTGCGAGATCTCAGCAGCAGCATTGGGTTCTTCAGTGCTGGTTTTCACCCCACAAACCAAACACTGTTGGTGCTCCCCTCTGCCAGACTGAGGCAGCGAACGTTCTGGCCCTGAAGGAAGCTGAGGGAGGCAGGAGGCTCACAGACAAGTCAGGAAACCCCTGCTGCACCAGCTGCTCCCCTCTGTGAGCTGGGATAATGTGGGGTTTCAGGGCTGACCAATGCCTCTTTGGGGTTTCACTGTGGGGTTTGTGCACCTCGGCACAAAGAAAAATGCTCAAAAAGCCAAGAGGCCGAGTTGGGTTGGAGTGTGGGCCGTGGTGTCCAGAGTTTAACATGTACAGTTGTAAAATATGTAGATGGATTATAAATTATTTGTATAGGTGTCACGGATCAGAAGGTGCAATCCTTTTAATGCCAATTAAAAGAAATCAGGAAAAAAACCAAGCTGACACTGCCAGTTTGACTGTTATTTTGTGTTCGTATGTGGCTGGGGAATAAACTGGTAGGAACAGAAAGCCACCAGTGTCATTTGGGCCTCTTGCCTGGTGTCACTCACTGCTGGAGCAGAACCAGCTCCTGAACTCGTGCTAATGAACTGGCACAGCCCTGAGAAGGAGAATTTCACAGGTTGTTTCATTTCCTCCTGGAAACAGCAGGCAGCAAACGCACATCCCAGAGCAGCCACAGAGCAGGGACGGTGTTCGGGTGTATCCCTGATCCAGAAATTGCCGGCCTTGGAGCAGCTTCATCTTCTGCACCGAGTCTGGGTGAAAAGCCTGGGGGAATGTGGCAGGTGGATCTCGAGGGGATCAGGGTGGACAGGATTTCCTGGAGCCTGGCAGAGCAGGATGTGAGTGCAGGGTGCACTCCTAAGGGCTTGCAGGCACAAACCCTCCTGCACAGCTGTGGGAAGGGTTTGACCTGGCAGGATTCCCCAATCCATTGGAGACTCCCAGCCTTTCAAAGTCCCTCCTGAATATCTTTATTTAAGCCATTATCACAGAATCATAGAATAGTTTGGGTTGGAAGGGACCTTACAGATCCTCTTGGTCCAAGCCCTTGCCATGGGCAGGGACATCTTCCACTAGACCAGGTTGCTCCAGCAGGAAGGGCTTCAAACTGCCAGAGGGCAACATGAGATGGGATATTGGGAAGAAATTCTTCTCTGTGAGGGTGGGGAGGTCCTGGCACAGGGTGCCCAGAGAAGCTGTGGCTGCCCCATCCCTGGAAGTGTCCAAGGCTGGGTTGGACACGGCTTGGAGCAACCTGGGCTAGTGGAAGGTGTCCCTGCCCATGGCAGGGGTGGGACAGGATGAACTTCAAGGTCCATTCCAACCCCTTAACATTCTATGATTCTATGACACCTCCCGTCTCTGCTGAGGCTCGAGGGACCCCCACTGTCCCTTGTGGCAGGAGGTGATTGGGGCTGGGGCTGAGGGGGGGGATCGGAGCCGGGGCCGGGGCTGAGAGGGTACAGCGGTGCCTGCTCAGCCTCAAGAAGAGACGGCTGAGAGGGACCCCAGTCATGGGTACAAATGTCTGCAGGGCGGGCTCCGAGCAGGGCCCGGGCTCTGCTCCGGGGGCCCAGCAATGGCCCCAGAGGAACGGGCAGGGACTGAGCCCAGGGAGTTCCCCCTGCACAGGAGGCAGAACTTCTGCCCTGGGCAGAGACCAGAGAGGGACTGGAGTCTCCTCCCTGGGATATTCCAGAGCCCTCTGGACACAAGCCTGTGGTTCCAGGCCGCGTCCGCCGTGCCCCGGGGAGCCCCGGGCCGGGCCCCTCCACCGCCGCGGTCCCTGCCAGCCCGAGCCATCCCGGGATCTTGAGGGACGGGGACGCCATTCCCGGGTCGGGCCATCGCTGTGCCGGTGCCGAGC
>VZRJ01003252.1:310788-335127 GCA_013397565.1 Ptilonorhynchus violaceus
AGGACGGAAAGAAGGGGCCGGGTGGGCGGAAGGGGGGCTGGAGGGGAGCCAGGCTGGCGGGAGGGGGGATGTCTGGAGGGACGCACCGGGGGCAGCAGGGGCGCTCCCGCCATCTCGCTGTGTGCCCGGGCGGGCACGGGGCCGCTCTGCTGCCATGCCCGGCTATGGCCGTGACCGGGGCACTGGGCATGGCTGCGAACGGGGACTGCAGGGCTCGTCCTGTCCTTCACCGCCTTTTCCTCTCTCTGACCGGCTCCTCCACTTCCCCCAGGGGTGAGGAGAGCGGGGGCTGCCAGCCACGGGGGGATTGCCTTGATCGGAGCCGTCGACCTTGGGGTGGGACGAAGGGTCGCAGTGCAGGGCTGTGAGGAGGGGAGGTGCCTGCAGTCCCTCTGCTGTGCCACCCCTCCGACCTCTCCCCTTCCCTCTCCTCCGCTCCCCCTTGCACACCGTGGGTCAGGGACAGGCAGCTGGAAAGACAGGGCGGGAGGGATGGAGCAAACTCCAGCATCCTGCTCGGTACTGCCTGGAGGGTGCGTGCGGTTCCCATGAAGCTGCTGAGCTCCTGGGTGAGCTGTGTGAAGTTTTAGTCCTTGTTCTTTGTGCCTTTCGTGGCAGTCTGTATCCTCCCCCCACACCTCCCCTGGGGAGCACTCTCCTCACCGGCGTCCTCTGCTCCCAGCAGCCGGGGCACATCGGGGTGGCCCGGGGACTGGCGGTGCTGGGGACGTCCTGGCCATCCCCCTCGGGTGCCTGTGAGCAGGGCTGTGGTGGATGCGATTTTGCTGATTCAGTGCAGTTCTGCGAACTCCCGGCTCCTGGGGAGCCTCGGGATGGGTGAGAAGGCAGCCCCAATCCGTGTCTGCTTTGTGCCTGCTGCTCTGGGGTTCGCTCCCAGCCGGGAACGCTCAGGCCGAGCCTCTGGAGCCCCGAGCACACGGAGCCTCTTGCCCTGCTGGTGCTCGGGAGGTGGCCCCGGGGAGGTGCATCCAGCAGTGGGGCGTTGTGAAGGGTGATACCCCAGAAACCATCCCAGGGTACCCCACCTGGGAACTCCGGTGCTGTTCGTGCCTAACACAGCCCCAGTGGTGCTGGCGGTGCCAGGGGCTGCACAAACACAGCCAGACCAACCCGCTCTGGCTGCCCCGGGCCGAGGCACTGCCTTTATCCCTGGGTTAGTTCAGGGACACCGGCAGGGAAGCAGGGATTTCTCCAGTCTGAGCATGGCGTTGTCCTCTGGGACTGGCATTGCCTTCTGGGACTGGGCTGCTTGGCCCTACACTGGCAGACCTGCAGGTCTGTGTCCATCCTCGCAGAGTGGGGGTGGTGGGGAGGGCACCCCTCGGACAAGGCTGCCCCAGAGCTGGCAGTGGTTCCTCATTGCTCTCGTTACCAAGTTTATGGAGCAGGGGCTGTTTGGGATAGGCTGAATGTCCCCTGTCCCTGCTGCTCTCTGGGGTGGGGGCTGATTGGGACGGGTTGAATGTCCCCTGTCCCTGCTGCTCTCTGGGGTGGGGGCTGATTGGGACGGGTTGAATGTCCCCTGTCCCTGCTGCTCTCTGGGACAGGTTCAATGTCCCCTGTCCCTGCTGCTCTTTGGGGTGGGGGCTGAGTGGGACAGGCTGAATGTCCCCTATCCCTGCCGCTCTCTGGAGCAGAGGAAAGCACACGGGCTGAGTTCGAGGCCTCTCGGGATGGAGCCCCCAGGAAGAGCTCTGACCTCTCCATACGGGGCTGTCAATGGATTCCCCAACTTCAATCACGAAGTAATTTGCTTGGAACTCACCCCTGCCCTGTTTGCCGCTGTGACTCAGCCCAGGCTCGCTGCTGCCTGTCCAAATGTTTTCCCCGCAGCCATCTGGAGTGGAAGTCTCTGGCCATCACACTCCTCATTAACGGAGGCCCCTCCCTGGGCCGTGTGCGATGCTCAGAGCAGCTCCAAATTTCAGTCAGAGCTTTCTGCCCCCCCGTGCTTTGCCGGGTTGGAACGGTGCCGGGTGGGATTCCTTTGGCAGTGTGGGGTTTCTGCGTGTGCTGCGCTGCTGTGGGAGAGCTGTGGGAGCAAAGGGACCCGTGGGCAGCGTGGCCACACATGGGGGCCGTCCCCAAAGGGAGATTTGATCACTGCTTTAACAAACACCCTGCCTTGGGCGGGGGAAGAAACTTGGTGTGAAAAACCCATTCCCAGCTTGGGCAAAACCATCCTCAGGGAGATCTTTTCCCCAGCTCTGTGCTTGCAGGGTGTGCCGGGTTTAAATCCCTCCGGGGCTGCGAGGGTCTGTGCCCGAGTGCTGGGGCGTGTCACTGCCACGGCGCGGGTTCGTGGGGACCCTGCGCCCCTCGGTGTCCCCTCTCTGTCAGCACAGCCGGGACCTGGCCATGCCTGCAGTGCTGGCCTTCAGGAACTCGGGGAGCATCTCCCGAGCTAACAGGGAGGATCCGTGCACATCCCAGTTGGTTGTCACCAATCTCATCGCATGGAATCACGGAGGAAATCGGACTGGAGGAGACCTCCGGGATGCTGAGTTCGGTTCTCCTCTTGCTCAAAGCAGATCAGTAGGTCGGGTTGCTCATAGCCTTGTCCAGGAGTTATCCTGGACCAAAGATGGAGATCCCACGACCTCTCTGATCCCTGTTCCAGTGTCTGAACAACCCTTCATCCTGCTTCCCTCAGTGTCTGCTCATCCATGCCATGCTCCAGCCCTGTCCTCACTCGGGTGTCCAGGTCTTGGCAGGGTGACCTGTGGTGCTGAGCAGATGCTGGCGGACGGGAGGAATCTCCGTCCTCAAATCCCTCTTCCCATCCTCCGCTGCCTGGCAGTCACGTGTGTGGGTTGTTTTCTCAGGGATGGTTTTGGTGCAGAGCTGGAGCTCTGTGTCCCCTTGTCCCGCTGCTCCCTTGGGTTCGTAGGCTTCATTTTCCAGGATTTTCTCCTGGCGCTGCCCTCCCTCTGCTTCTGCCCTGAATTCAGCAGCTCCAGCGACACAAAAGTCCTGTCAGAGCTTCTTGTCCAGGACTTACGAGCGAGCAGTTCCCTGGAATTCCCAAGGGATGCAGAGTGCCATGACCCAACTGCAGCACCTGGAGGCACAGCCAAGGGCCGACCCCTCCAGCTCGAGTCCTGCAAGGCTGTGCTGTGACCTGCCCGCTGTCCCCACGGCACAGGACACTCCGGACCTGGCAAGTGTCCAACAGAAGGGTGACTGTGGGGCGGCGTGTGCGGGCAGGGTGGTCCCAGCCACACCGTGTCCCCTGGCTCTGATGGGAACCATCCCAGAGCTGAGCCAGGAGCTGTCTCGCTCTTGTGGGCAGTTCCTGTGGGCTGGAATGACATCCCAGCCTCCTGCTGCAGGTGGGGGAAAGCAACCTGGCATTCCACCTCCTCCCATCCCAGCACTGCCACCTCCTCCCAATCCCAGCTCTTCCTCCTCCTCCTATCCCAGCACTGCCACTTCTTCCCATCCCAGCTCTTCCTCCTCTTCCCATCCCAGCACTGCCCCCTTCTCCCATCCCAGCACTGCCATCTCCTCCTATCCCAGCTCTTCCTCTTCCTCCCATCCCAGCATTGTCATTTCCCATCCCAGCACTGCCACCTCCTCCCATCCCAGCTCCTCCACCTCCTCCCTTCGCCTGCACAGGTGAGGATTCACCTCTCCCACCCGGAATGGTCCTGCTGCTGACATTCTGGGATGAGAGGGGGAAGAAGGGATGCTGACAGCTGTTCCAAACCCTCACCCCTGGGCAACAGCTGGCTGAGAACCTCAGCCAAATGATCCCAGACATTCCGGGTTCTTCAGCCACCCAGGCAGGCCAGAAGGGACAGTCCCCCTCCCCCAGCCCCGCCCCTGTGCTCCCGGGGCTGGTCGGTGTGTCCTTGGATGGAGGCTGCAGGAAGTTTATCCGTGTTTATTGGCACATCTGTCCAACCACAGCCTTGTCCCCTCCCCCTGGGGCACAGAGGTGACCCAGAGGTGACCCAGAGGTGACCCAGAGCAGCTCAGCTGTGTGACAAGCCCAGGGAGCTGTGCCACCTGCACCTTCGGGTGTGCCGGGCCCTGCCCTCTGCCAGCGTCTGTCACCATCCCTGCTGCCACCCTCAGCGAAATATCCCAGGCAGGAGGAGCTCCGGGCTGGCAGAGCGTCAGGATGCTTGGGATGAGGGACTCAGCATCCCGGTCCCCTAGCAACCGCTCTCTGGTCCCCTAGCAACCGCAGCCTGAGCCTGTAGCAACCACAAGTCGGTCCCTTAGCAACCCCATCAGGAAACCAGGCGAGGGGAGGGGTCTGTGCAGAGCTCGGGAGAGAGCTGAGGGAGGGCAGCGCATCCCAACCCAGGGGTTTGCCTGTCCTGAGCAGGCACCGGCTCCTGGGAGCATCCTGATGGATCAGAACAGGGAGGGAGGGAGGGAGGAGTCACCCCCTGGAATGAGCTGAGCGGGGCCTTCGTGACTGGGGCGGGGGGAGGTCATCTCCGAGAAATCCTCGGGAGTTTCCAAGCCAGAAACAGCAGAAAAGGGTTCTCCAAACCATTGTATATCCACATAAACCTGCCCTGCTGGAAGCCTTGGGAATGTGCCCCACTCTGGGAATGGTTTCCCAAGCAGGGGTGCACGATGGGGGTCGGACAGCGAGTGCAGAGGGGTTGGTGTTGTGCCTCAGCGTTGGTCTCTCCCTGCCCTGTAACCCTCAGCGCCGGCCTGGCTCCCCTTTGGAATGCCCAGGCCACACCCTCTGCCACCTCCAGCTCCCCAACATCACCTGCCTGGAAAATCCTGCTCCTGGAGCCGCTGCTCCATGGCTCTGTTTTGCCCTCTCCCTGCAAGGGGAAAGTCCTGAGACTGCAGGAAAACCTCAGAGGGGAGATGTGAAGATTCCAAGAAGCGGAATTTCCCCCCGGTGTGTTATTTTGGAGGTTTCCTCACAGCCTGGCTGGGCTGCAGCCCCTTCTTCCCAGCACATCCCGGGAAAGCTGGATTAGCCGGGATGTGATGGACGTGCTGCTGCCTGGCACTGATAACAACCTCAGGGTCGTGTCTCTGAGAGCCAGGCTGGGGGCAAATCCTCACCTATTCCCATAAAACGGGCTGGGATTCCCTGTGGGATCCACGCAGCATCCACGTGTAAATCCATGGGACAGTCTGGAGCAACCCAGTGGGATTCCTGCGTGTGAGTCACGGAGCGGGGGGGCAGAGCTGGTTGTCAGAGCCATGGATGGAGGCTGCTCCCATCCTGCCCATCCTTCTAAAACAGGAATTACAGCTGCTTTATCCCACATTTTGCAGGGAGGCTCCTGCCTCCGTTTCCCCAGGTGAGTGCTGGGTGTGATTCTCAGCACTCCCGAGGCTGAGGAGGCTGCAGTGCCCTGCTGGGTGCCACAGGGAGCTGGGAAGGACGGGAGGGTCTTCATCCAATGTGTGATGGAAGGGGAGCAGCAGCAGGAATTTCACCCCCGTGGCTCCTCAGCTCTGTGCTCTGTGTGCCCACAATTTGTTCCTGGAGGAAGGTGCTGAGCAGGCTCATGGCTCCATGCTGGACATGCTGGAGGCTTGTGTGGCTCTGGAAGGAGAAATAAACATTCCTGTCCTTCCCTGCAGCAGTTTCCAGCTCCCTTGGCCTCCTGCTGTTCAGAGAGGGGGAGATCCCTGGAAATCCGGGGTTTTCTCCCAGCACAGAGCCCGGCACAGGGAGCAGGGGGTGCTGCTGGTCCTGGGGCTGCCCCGAGGTCCCTGCTCACGTCCCGCTGCCTGATGCAGCTCCTGTTCCCCTTCCAGAGGACGAGATCGTGTCCATGGCCGACTCCACCACCACCATCGACGACATCGAGGGAGAGCTGTTCCGGATCGAGCGCATCCGGGAGATCCTGGTGCGCAGGGAGTCGGAGCTGCGCTACATGTGAGTCCCTGCCCCCCCTCCCCAGGGACCCCCCAGCCTTCCCTCTGCTCCACCAAACACAGCTCCCCCCCCGGGATGAGCAGAGCTGAGCCTGTTTTCCACCTTTTTTCCCACCTGGAAGCGCAGCCTCTCCCACTGCTCCAGCCTTGCCCTCTGGAAGGGTCCCTGTCAAAGCTGCCTCTGGTTCTGGGAAGGGCTGAGCCAGCCCAGTTGGGTGCAGGCAGAGTTTATCACACCCCTTGAACCGCTCAGATGTTTCCATATTCCACCGGCACCACGCGTTCCCAGCAGATCCAGGCTCTTCCTCAGGGTGAGGCCCTTGGGCTGGGCTTGGGAAGGGCCCTGAGCTTTGGTCCCTCTGGAGATTTGCCCCAGCAGGAGGATCTGGATTTGTCTCAGCGCCAGGGTCTGGTCTTGCTCTCCCCAGCCGGAAATACTGCACGTCCTCCCAAATCCCCCTTTCCTCCTCCATCCCTGGCCCCTGGGGTCACCAGGATGTGCTGGAATTGGACTGGCACCGGTGCCTGGTGCCACCCTGCATCCTGAACCTCCTCCCTGCATCCTGCTCTCTGCTCCCAGCACAGCCTTGCAGCCCAGTGAGGAGGGAAGGATTTTTTCCAGGTCCATTTCAATAGTCAAAGCAGATTTAGAATAAAAATTTCCAAGCCTTTCAGATTTAAGGGGATATCTGAGTGGATAAGGACGTTGTCCTGGGTATATTGTATGGTTTTGAAGGAAAAGACATGGCTAACATCCATAGTTTGGGTTGATGAAGCTTTTTAAGACCACTAAAGTGCTGTAGTTAGCCCAGTCCTCGGATCCCATCCTGCCAGGCCAACACAACCCACAATTTTGGGAAAGATGACATTTCCTGACTGTTCGTGTGCTGTTTTTTGGATGTCTCCGGATCCCCACTGGTCCCTGCCCTGCAGGGATCCCACAGCCTGGAAATCCCAGTCCCAATCCAGGGTGTGGGGACGCTGGGAGCTGGGCTGCGCTTCAGAGGCTCCGATTTGGGGCCTCTTTGAGGCGCAGTCCCCCCTGAACACGCTGTTGGAAAGGGTTTTTGGGAATCATCAGAAGTGTCATTCCTAAATGTTTTCCATGGCAACGGTACCTGATTCTCCCAGGTGCTGTCAGAGCTCACAGCTCTCGGGTTTCCTTAACCCTTTGGTTGTTTTCTTCCTTGCCTTGCCCTTGGAAAACGAAGGGGAATCTCCTGCAGAAACCTCCCGGTGGGCACGGATGCCAAAATGATCCCTTGGCTGTTGGAAGTGCCGGGATTGCCCAGCTGGGAGGTCTGGGGAGCTGTGGGAACTCCACATGGGCTCTGCAGGGCATGGGAGGGAGGAGCAGGAGAGGCTGAGGGCTCCCTGGAGAAGCTGGAGAAGAGGGATCCAGGCTTGGGATGTGCAGGGAAATGAGGGCTGTAAGGCTTTTGTTAATTCCCCAGTGGGGAAAACAAGGTGATGTTCAGGAGGGTTGGACTGTAGGGCTCAGGGAGATGGAAAACTCCCGGGATGTGCTGCTGAACGGAGCAGTGACCTCGATAAAAATCAGTGTTCCCTCCTCGCTGGAAACGTCAGACTGAAACGCTCCGGCATTTCTGAGATGGGAAACAATGGAGCACCAAACACTTCTCCTTCTGTAAGGCAAAAGGAAAAGTCTGGAATTCCCGTGGGTGCTCCCTGGGGCCAGGCAGGGACACCTGGCCCTGGCTGGTGCTGCCATGGGTGTCCCCACCAGCGGTGGAAGCGATCCCAGCTCCAGCAGCAGCCTCCTGGGTGTCCCTGCAACCCCTCCCGGGTTTAACTGAAAAGAGGATTTGTATCATTGCCCGTGTGTTTATTATTCTCCTTAGCAGCTTTCCCAGAATTAATTTCCATTTCAAATGCAATAACCATTCCGCTCCCGTCTGGCTGTTAATTTTCCCTTTAATCAGAGTATCACCAGCAATCCCTGATATCCCTGGGCTCTTTGGACAAATTCAGGGCTCAGCCACCACGGGGGCCCGAGCAGGCAATGAGGACAAAGAGCCCTCCCTGCTCCCAGGCGCTGGAATCACTGGATCTCATGGCTGTGGGATGCAAACAAAGGAAGGCTCTGTCAGCCAGAGGCGAGATCTGACAGCCAGGAGGAGGCTTTTTCCTACACCTGAGCTGATCCCACTCCAACATCTCCCAGCGTTCCTCTTTCCAGGCTGTTTTTCCCTTCCATTATTCCCATTTCTGGTGTCCCCAGCTCCGCTGACAAAGCCGCATCTTCGTAACTCCAGCAGCTCTGACTCATCCAGGAGGGGTGGACGGAGTGACTCAGGGGAAGGACCAGCCTGGCTGGGCTTGGAGCAGCTCCCCCTTCCCGAGGATCCAGCGGCGCATCCCTGCGGGGTGGCACCAGCTCGTCACTCGGCCGTGGATTATCGGGATGGGATAATCCCAGCACGGGGAGCTCCTTTGCCCCCGTTGAAATGTTGCAATGACCCCAGACCCCTGCAGGGTTTGCACATCCCCCCCATTACATCGCATTTTCCTGCCTTTATTTCATTCTGGGATTAAAAAAAAGAGCTTTTTCCGTGGCAGCAGGTCCCATTTCCCTTTGGATTTTGCTCTTTGGGGGTTATTTTTCGGGACCACAGCTGCCCTTGCCCGCTGGATGGGCCAGGTTTTAACAAAGTTTCGTTGTCATTGAGGTAATGAAACTTTCCATTTGCCCACAAGCAGAGCCCCAACCCCTGGCTTGGCTCCTTTGGTTTGGCTCCACCAAAACTCTGGGATGCAGCGGGACATTTCCCATGGGAAGCAGGGAAATCTGGGCTCCCCACCACAGGCCCTGGGTGCTTTGCCCTCCAGCACCGGCTGGGTGTTGCTCTGGGGGTTTGGGACTTTTCCTTTCCCAGTTTTCCCCCTGAGCGGTCCCGTCGGTGTTCCCGCAGGATGGATGACATCCAGCTGTGCCAGGAGATCAGCCAGCTGAAAACGGAGCTCCAAAAACTCCTAACCCTGCCAGGTAAGGCTTTGGGAACCTCCAGGGAACCCCACCGTGCTGCAGCCAGGGAATTCCCATGGAATGCAGCGGCTCCTCGAGGGCTCCCAGCCTGGGATGCTCCCAGAGGTGTTGCTGCTGCTCTCCCAGAGCCGGAATCCACACACGTGGCTCCCTGAGTCTCTCCAAGATCCTCCTTGGGGGTTTTCCTGCTGGCAGGGCTGCCAGGGAATCCCTGTCCAGGCCTGGCCTCAAGGGCAGAGGAAACTGAGAAGAGGAGAAGATGAAATTCCTTTGAGGAAGAGCGTGTGGAGGAGGAGGGTGGGAGCTGGAGGAGGTGGAGGTGAATCCCGGGACAGTGGGACCTGCCAGGGAACATCCCAAAGGGGGGACATTGTCCAACCACACCACGGAGGGGCCCCTCTGGAGGCAGCAGAACGGGAGATCCCTCCAAAGGCCCCAAGGAGCGGATCCTCGCTGTGTGTCCGTGATGGGACGAGGGGCAGCGGCTGCCAGGGGAGGGCTCCTGCCTGCAGCCAGCCTGGGGCGGCTGCTGAGGGCATTTCACGCCAAAAGGGCCTGGGGATGTCCCTGATTTAGGGGAATTCACCATTCAGGGTGTTGAAAAGTGGCAAACGGGCCAGGGGAGCACGAGTGCAAAATTCCACTGGGAGGAAGGGCTGCTTTGCTCACCCCTTCCCTCTGAGCCGTGCCCTCCGTGTCCCTGGCACGGCTGGAGCCGCCCTGCTCCTTCACAGCCCGGGAAAGGCCAAACCCCATTTCCCAAAGTATTCAAATGAATGTGGGCTTTTAATTCAAGCACCTTCCAGTTCATAAACCAAGACTTTACCCAAGCAGCCAGAGGTAAATTGGTCTTTTCTGATGCTGGAGAAACGAGCCTGGCTTTCCTTCGTCTGCTTTGGTCGTTCATTTCTTGTCTTTTCAGCACTCCCAGACTCGGCTGAAAGCAGCAATTCTGCTCTTTTTGTCTCCTTTATAACTCGCCTCAGACCAGTCTGTGCTGGAAAAATCCTGCCCATCCCCGTTGCTGTGGGAGAGTCACGGCAGCCTGGGCTGTGGATAAAGGCTGGGACACGTCAGTGCTTACTCAGAGCCCGGAGCCGGGGCTGGAAACGTCCCCAGCCCAGGGTGCCTTGAATAACTCAGCCCCGGCCGGGGTGAGGATGGGCTCTGACATCAGCACATCGGGGCCAGAAAGGTGCAGGGTCTGCCCAGCGGGACCCTCACTCTGATGGGCTCTCCCTCGGGAATGCGGGTTGTTAATTAACCCCAAATAGCCGCTGTTAATTAGCCCCAAATAGCGGAACAAATAGTTTGTGTGGCATCCAAATGCCACTTGGAAGTGCTCGTGTGCCCACCTGGGCAGGTGGGAGTGCCTCAGGCAGTGCCCCAGTGGCTCTGCATGGACTCTGGGGGGTGGGAGACCCCATCCAGAGCAGCTCCCGGTGCCAGGGAGCTCATTCCCTGCTCCAGGTCAGGAAAACCCTTTGTTGGCTGGGGATGCTTTAACAGCAGGCTGGCTCTGAGGGGTTCCTCCTACCCGGAGCGATCCACAGCAGACTTCAAACCACACGTCAATCCTTAGTTTAGGAACAGCTGAGACCCAGCTGGCTCCATATGGGAATTTCGCTGTGGGGGTTGATCCATCCTGGGCTGGCTGGAGAATCCATTGGGGTTTGCACCTCGGGTGGCTCTCCGTTGGTATTTCCCACTCCTTATCCCCCTGGCTGCCATCCCCGTGCATCCCACTGTATCCCATTCCACACCAGTTTACACAGGACAGGAATTCTTAGTGTTGGGAGAGTTTTCCGGGCCCAAGGATCTGCGGCACGAGTGGGTCCCACCCAAGGCAGGTCAGTCAGGGGTTCGGCGACAAGCAAGGCTGATGGATTCCAAAACAGCCCGGGACACACGGGGTGGGAATGGGGCTTGGAATGTCAGAGGGAGAGGATGAGACCTCCAGGAGCAGGAGGGAAATCAGGCTGCACACCCAGTGGGTTGTATGGGTTTGCTGATCAATGGGGGTGGGAGGTGTTCCCAGGGCGCCTGCACGTGTTGGCGATTCCCTGGACACCTGAATCCCTGGTTTCCCAGCCACTCGGAGGACCTGGCTCTGAGGTCTCTGGGCTCTTGCCCAGCTCAGGGGCTGGGAAATGGGAGTCAGACACATCCTGGCTGTGGGACAACCTCCGGGCTGGCGTTTCTGAGCTGGTCAGCAGCCCCTGCAGCAGGGCGGGGTGGGGGAGCCACGGTCCCTTCCCACGGAGGGCTCCCCTTGGAGGGTCCTCTCTGTGCTCTGCACAGCTCAGCGGCACCACTGGAAGTTCAGGGAGAAGCTACAACTCCAGTTTGATGACAGCAGAGCTGTCACCCCCAGCCAGGAGGGTTGGGATGAGATTCCTGTGTATGGAGCGGCCTGGATCCAGCTGCTTCCCGTGGGTTGGCTTTGCCCCGCTCCCAGAGCTGGGCAGAAGCGGGGGGGGATGGCACTGTGGGTGTGTGAAATGTGCCCCCCGTGCTGCAGAGAACGAGAAATCCAACGAGGAGAAGCAGAGGGAGGAGGAGCTGGTGCAGCAGATCCACAAGCTGGTGGAAACGCGGGATTTCCTGGTGGACGACGTGGAGTTCGAGAGGCTCAGGTAGCTGGGAGCCCCTTACTCCTCTGAGCTGTGTCCTGCCTTCCCAGCTGCTCCTGGGGGCCTTCTGCTCCTTTCCTGGGGGGTCACCGAGTTCTGTGTCACAGGGAAAGGGAAGAGGACAAGGAAATGGCAGAGTTCCTGCAGAGCAAGCTCTCCAAAAGCTACCTCCAGAAAGCAGGTGGGTGTGGATGGGGTTTATTCCTTGCATGGAGCCCCCCCATGCAGTTTCTCCCCTTTCCCGAGTGCTGTCTCCAAGATTTTGTTCCCTGGGAATGGCTCAGCTGGAGGAGGGTGTGGGGCAGTGGAACTGGGGGGTGCTGGTGCTTGAGGCCACATCGTGGGAACGCCTGGAATCGGAGCAGATGTCACGAATCCGTGTCCCTCCTGGCACTTCCCAGCCCGTGAGAACGGGAATGGGCTCTTTTAGAGCTGACAGACTTCCTCTGACCCTTTCACATTCCCTCACCCCTCAGGTGGGCGCAGGATGGACACCACATCCTCTGACACGAGGCCACCCCCTCCTCCGTTCTCCGTGGGAGGCATTCCCAGCCCTGGGAACACCCACGTGGCAGCGTCCCCGTGGGGCAGCAGCTCGTGCCCTGCTGTGGGTCTGAGCGGGGCCAGCCCCAGCCCCGAGCAGACCCGGGTTCCTCTCCCCGCAGCTCCTGCCAGGGAGAAGAAGGTGACATCGAGGGGACAGCAAACCTCCGCCCCCTACGTGAGCAAGACGGGCCTCACCCTGCTCAAGGAGTGCTGCGGCTTCACCTGCTCCGTCATGTAGGGCATTCCCAGCCCCGGGACGGGGCACGGCCTCGGTACGGGCACATCCCGGGAAACGGGACGGGCCCCCTCGGTGCCGGGCCTCCCTGGGCAGCCGTGCAGGGATGTGCCGTGGCTGCGGACACAGAGATTCCCGCCCTTCCCCGGGGTGTTGTGCCGGTGGCTCGGGACAATCCTTTGGCTGCTGAGCCCACCAGGGAGTTCCCATCCGTTTGCCAGGATGTAACTGGACATTCAGGACGTAGCTCATCCTAAATTTTGTGGCAGTGGCAGAGCCCTTGAGGTGCTTCTTGCCAGTGCAGCCTGGTGTGGGCTCTCCNCCCTGGGGCAGCTCTGCCTCCCTGCCCCAGCATTGGGGTTTGGGGGGGGCAGACAGGTCCTGGGGGAGGATCCATCCCATCCCAATGGCACTGGAGACAGCCAGGGGTTAACCCCAAAGGCATCAGGGGCTCTGTGGGGCAGGGTTGGCTCTGTGGCCACTGGAGAAGGGAGGCACAGGGGGCTCCCAGGGCTCCTGCTTTCCCAGCTCCTGCCTCTCCTCCCAGGTTTCCAGCCGGAGCCCGCTCCCTGCTCTCCCGGGAGATCCAGCGTCCATCACTGTCCACGCTTCCACAGCAGCACCACCGAGGGGGCCCGGGCGGGTTTGGGGGATGGCATCTGTCCCTCCACGGCCCCACAGACCCCACAGCCCTGCCCAGCCCGGCCCGGAGGGTGTGACAGCGGCAGGGACTCCACGGCACGGGGACTGCAGCCTCCTCCGCCCGGACACGGTTCAGGAAGCGCCTGGAGCTGCTGTTGGGAGAAGATCCTGCTCCTCCATCCGGGACACGCTGTGTTCTCACAGGATTGCCCCATCCTCAGCCTCGTTCTGCCTCGGGATGGTTCCTGAGGGCTCCTGGAGGGGAATGCCCCGGTTTGGGTCTCGGTGTTGGTGCAGAGGGGCAGGGCAGTCCCTGGAGCCAGCGGGAAGCAGGGATGCTCCCTGTGGAGTCAGCCGGGGGTGTGGAACGGGGGGCACAGGAGCTGCTGTCCCCCCTCGCTGTGGCCGGGATCGGTGTCCAGCTCCAAGGAAAAGGAGGAAATGAGAGCAAAAGGAGCAAAACTCAGAACAGGGCGACCTGCAGGGGGAAATGGAAACCAGCCAGGAGCTGGGAAAGTGGCAGAGGAAGGTGGAGACTGCAGGTGAGACACTCTCAGTGCCAAGGGGACGCTCTGTCCTGCCCCCGGTGCCCCGCCCGGTGCCCCCGGGCTGGCACCAGGAGCTGGACACGGTCCTGTGCCACTGGGGCCCCCTGAGGTCACCCCGTGTCTGTCCTTGTCCCTCCTGAGCCTCCCCCAGGGCTGCTGATGCCCGTGGCAGCAGGACGGGGGCTTTCCCTGCTGTCACAGCCTGTCCCACCCCCTGCCCTGCCTGGGGGCTGCTGGGGGTGGCCCGGGGTGGCCTCCCGTGGGGTGGCCAAAGTGCTGAGTGCCCCGGGGGCTCCTGCCCGGTCACAGCCTGGCAGCCCAGGGAGGTGTCCCAGCCCACGGGGCTCCTGCCGGGGCAGCCGGCTGCACGTTCACCCTATAAAACACAGGGCGGGTGGGTCCTTCCCTGGGCAGCTCCAAGTTCCTCCGGCATGTCGTGGAATCATGGAATGGGTTGTGTTGCAAGGGACCTTAAAGCTCGTCCAGTGCCACTCCCTGCCATAGTCAGGGACGCCTTCCACTATCCCAGGCTGCTCCAAGCCCCGTCCAACCTGGCCTTGGACACTTCCAGGGATCCAGGGGCAGCCACAGCTTCTCTGGGCACCCTGTGCCAGGGCCTGCCCACCCTCCCAGGGAAGAATTTCTTCCCAACGTCCCATCTGACCCTGCCCTCTGGCAGTGGGCAGCCATTCCCTGTGTCCTGTCCCTCCATCCCTCGTCCAAAGTCTCTCTCCATCTTTCCTGTAGCTCCTTCAGGCACTGCAAGGCCACAATGAGGTCACCCCAGAGCTTCTTTTCTCCAGACTGACCAATCCCAATCCTGCCACAAACCCCTGTGTGTGGGTTCCTGTTCTCAGCCTCTGGGATGGGGTTTTCACTCCCTTGTCCTCCCTGGGCCGCCTCCCATCCCACAGCCAGAAAAACCCCCAAACTCAACCGGTCCCTGTGGCCGCTCCCAGCCCAGGGTGCAAGGCCCCAAAAGGGCTGAAGTGACCCCCACAGGCGACTCCAGCAAACGCGACCCTGCTTTGGCTCTGCCGCCTCCGAGCTGACCCCGATGCTCAGTTTGAAGCCTCCTCCTTCGTGCTGCTCGTTGTTAATGCCCTACAGCGTCCCACAACCATCCCCTGCCAATTCCCGGTGCTCTCCACGGGGGGTGCCGTGCCGGAGGGAGCGCCCTGCACATCCCAAATGAAGGCACAGGGAGCTGCCAGCCCCGGGCAGCGGGCAGGGGTGCGGGACACGGCGGGGCTGTTGTCTGAGCCGTCCGCCAGCAGCAGCATCCGTCCGTCCTGGAGCTGATCCCATCCCGGGCCGCTCCCTCCCTGCTCTTCCAGGGGTGCTTGGCTGTGATCCACACACCCCAAAGGCTCCAGACCCCTCACTGTGCTGCCTCCCCGGGCCTCTCTGGGGTGGATGAGCGGCCCAGCCGCTGTTTGGTCGGGCCGGGAGGGAAGCAGAGGCCAGGAAGGGCCCTGGATCCCAAACTTCCCCTATGGACCCAGCCTGGGCTGCGGTGCCAGTGCAGGGTCCTCGCTGCCCCGTGGGTGTTTCCCATCTGTGTGGCTGCCCCCGGAGGAGGACCCGGGCTGCTCCCCCGGGCACAGGGAAGGGTTGGGATTCACGGCACATCCTGCGGGAGCGACCCTGGTTCGTGCTCATTGATCCCCACCCAGACCAATAAATGTCTGCCTGAAGCTCCGTGGGTGTTTTCCCCCCCCGGGACGTTTTTGGGACGTGGCTCGGGCTGTGCCACAGCAGGGAGGGTGAAGTGGAGCAGAACCTGGATCCTACAGAAGTCAGGCTGGACTCGGGAGTTCCCCGGCGCTGCAGGAGGATCCCCAACCCTTCGGTTCTGCCTCTCGGCCTAAATTTCACTTCTGGGCTGGGCTAAAAAGTCCTTGGGAAGGCAAGACAGTGCCTCCCTGGGTTCATATCCTTTCCTGGACCCTGGACTCTTAGATCTGTTATTTGTGATGTCACAGCCTCTGCCTCGGGTTTGGGATTTGTGGTTACACCTCCCTGGCACCGTTTCCAGAGGGGCTGTGGAACGCCAAATGTCTTCTTGGCTGAATGGGGCACTGAGGGGGGTCAGGCTGCACCAAATCCTCTCCTGGACCCCACTGTCCCCCTCCTGTGTCCCAGCCCAGCTTCTCTCAGGAGGAGGAGCAGACAATCTGTAGGGTCTCGTGGGGTTTGGTGTTTCCTGGCCTTGGGATGGGTGATTAAGGAACGGGAAAAGCATCTCAGGGTGGACGTGCTGGAGAGGAGGAGGTGGGGGCTGGGCAGGACCAGGGAAGCTTGTGGCCACTCCTGCTTTTGTGCCAGACACTGGGAAAGGGCACCAGGGAGCTCTGGCACCTTCTGGATCAGGTGGCTGGAAACTGGGTGTGCATGGACAATGTTCTGCTTTGGGGTTCAGGACATCCCTGCCTTTGCCCTCTGGCACCCTGTGGTGCTGGGAATGAAGGGATAATCCCAGGATTAACAAGCTCCTGAGGTCACTGCTGAGGGCAGAGGTCGGTGCTGGCACTGGGGTGTCCCTGGGAGGGGAGGCAGCAATCTCCAGGGGGGAGCATCCCAAGGGATCTGGGGCTGGCAGTGCCTCTCCCACGGCCTGTCCCTGGCACGGGCTGCACCGTGGCCTCGGTGGGAATGTCTGCTCCAGTGGGAATGCCAGGGCAGAGCTGAAATCCCACGCTGGAATAACAGCCTGCTGCAGAGTCCGGATGAAGCCACCACCACCATCCCAGGGAGCTGGGGATTCTCCATCGCCAAGAGTCACAACAGACACAGACTGAGCCAACACTTTGTGTTCACTCCTCTCTCCTCTGTGCCAAGAGAAGGAAACCTGACAGGAACACCGCCCCAAACCCCGAAACCAGCACAGAACCCACCACAAACAAATCCCAGCCCTGCACTCAGCTGTTAACACAAAAAATTTATCCCCCACAGCACCCCAGAGTGACCCCCTGACCCCGAGCGGGTGATCCAGCCTGTCCCTCCATACCCCAGGGCACCAGGAGTCTGTCCCCAACACCCCTAAACCCCCTGGCTCTCTTCCAGACCCGCCTGTCCCGGGATCCCTTGCCCCCAGCCAGGGGGCATCCCTTCATCCCTGGGCCACCAGCTCCTGTCAAGGCTTCCTGGTGAGGCCTCTGGGGGCTCCAGGGAGGAATGGTGAGGAACTGGGGTTATTGACACACCAGGGCACAGCCAGAGCCTCTCCGGGGTTTCCACCTGCACAAGGACAAGGAATTGTTGGGGCTGGAACGTCAGGCAGTGGTGGCCACACGTCCCTGGCTGTGCTGCTGGCTCTGAGGAGCGCCAGGCACGGCTCAAATCCCTGTGGGAATGCCCTGGCAGAAGGCAGAGCAGCCTCTCTGCTGTGTCACCCCCTCTGTCCCTGCAGCTGGGCCTGACCCAGGCCCTGTCCCAGCTCCCTGCTCGGGACGAGACACCTGGGGACAACTCCTGTGCCCGCAGCTGGACACCCCTGGGCTGCTGCTTCCTCCTGGTGGGCAGCCTGGCACCGTCTCTTCCCAGGAGCTGGTCACAAGGAGCATCTGAGTGATGCCAAGTGCCCAGCCCCGGGGGGAAGCAGAGCTGGTGGCAAAGCCATTTGGGATTCCAGTTTGGGGAGGACCTGCTGGGTGTGCCCGGCTGGCGTGGCACGAGTGGTGCCCAGGAAACGGCCAAAGGTGCCCTCAGGTCGCATTTGCTGATTTCTGAGCTCCCAAAAGCAGACATTTCCCCGTGTGGGGACAGGGCTCGGGCCACGGGGCAAACAGCTCCAGCAGGTGATGGTGCAGAGCAACGTCCACACGAGCTGTGGCTTCGTTTGGGGTGGTGAGGGCTGGGCAGGGGCAGACAGGACATTGGGACTGGTCAGGGACAGACAGGACATTGAGACTATTTAAGGACAGAGAGGACACTGGGACTGGTCAGGGGCACACAGGACACTGGGACTGGTCAGGGGCACACAGGACACTGGGACTGGTCAGGGGCACAGCCCTGTCAGGGACAGGCTGGGTGCCATGTGCTGACAGATGGATGCTGCCAGGCCCAGCCTGCTGAATGGAAGGAAGAAAATCCCCCAGAACAGATCAGAAAGTGCCCCCCGGACCAATGTGTCCCACTGATGGGGGCTGGGCTCTGCTCCCCGTGACAGGACAAGAGGGAACGGCCTCCGGCTGTGCCAGGGGAGGGGCAGGTTGGGCATCAGCAGGAATTTCTCCATGGAAAGGGTGGTCAGGCATTGGAACTGCCCGGGGAGGTTTGGAGTCCCCACCCCTGGAGGTGTCCAAGGAAGGGCTGGACGTGGCACTCAGTGCTCTGGGTGGGGACAAGGCGGGGATGGGGCACAGGTTGGAGGTCTGGGAGGGCTTTTCCAGCCTCGGTAATCCTGGGATTCTGTTGTCCTGTGCTGAAGGTTCCTCAGAAGAGCTCAGCAGCCGGGTAGGAGACAATTCCCAACTGGCCAGCACTCTGTGTCCAGAGGGGACCCTCGTCCCCCAGGCTGAGCTCTCCAGCAGTCCCTGGACAGAGCTGTGTCCCCAGACTGTCCCCAGCCCGTCCCTCAGAGGGCAGGGGCAGGGCTGCTCCTCTCCCAGCAGCTCCTGCCACCTCTGAGAGGCATCCTGAGGGGTGGCCGTGGGTGGGTGGGGAGGGAGGGGACAGCTGAGTCACCTCTCCGGAGGGACGTGGATGATCCCTGTCCCTTTGGAAATGTCACAGCCGGGATGAGACGCAGGGACACAAAGGCACAGCGTCCTGGGATGAGTCACGACTTGACTTTTGCAGCGCAGGCAGCAGCTCTTGGTGGCATCATCAGCGTCTCTGTGAGACATCACCAACCCCTGGCACCCCTGAGGCCACGCAGGGCCCACTCCCTCCTGCTTGGTTCTCCCTCTCTTCTGCTGCCGTGGGTTTGGGCTCGTGGAAGAGCAGGGGAGGGCAGCAGGAAATGAAGAGATGAACCTTAAAACATTTGGTTATTCCTGTTTTAGTGTACAGTGTCTGTGAGGTTCTGGTCCTGTCCTTCCCCTGCCCACCCTGCTGCTCCCTCGCTGCCAGGGCAGGGCCTCACAGGGCTGGCCTGTGCTTCTTCGTGTCCTCCGAGGTGTCACGGAGGTCTTGGATAAACTGCTGGATCTGGGGAGGGAAAGGGAGATGGCAGAGGTCAGAGTGGGAGTGGGAACAGGAGGCAGAGGGGAGCCTGTCCCTTTGGGAGGGCAGATGTCCCCAAGCTACGTGAGCAGGACAATAGGGAACCACCAGCATGTGCCTCTGGGGCTGAATGAAACCAAGCCTTGGCCACGGCTGGATCTGCATCCCTGTGTCCCTGCATCCCTGCGTCCCTGCATCCATGTCCCTGCATCCCTGTGTCCCTACGTCCCTGCATCCCTGCGTCCCTGCATCCCTGTGTTCCTGCATCCCTGCGTCCCTGCATCCCTGAATCCGTGTCCCTGTGTCCCTGCATCCATGTCCCTGCATCCCTGTGTCCCTACGTCCCTGCATCCCTGCGTCCCTGCATCCCTGTGTTCCTGCATCCCTGCGTCCCTGCATCCCTGAATCCGTGTCCCTGTGTCCCTGCATCCATGTCCCTGCATCACTGTGTCCCTATGTCCCTGCATCCCTGCGTCCCTGCATCCCTGTGTCCCTGCATCCCTGTGTCCCTGCATCCCTAAATCCCTGTGTCCCTGTGTCCCTGCGTCCCTGTATTCCTAATCACTGTGTCCCTGCATCCCTGCATCCCTGCGTCCCTGCATCCCTGCATCCCTGTGTCCCTGCATCCCTGTGTCCCTGCGTCCCTGTGTCCCTGTCCCAGCCTGCCTGCCTCCCCTTCCTCTGCCCCCACAGGACCCACTCCCTGCTCCAGCTGCTGGGCAGGGACAGCTTTGCCTCGTGTCCCCTCCCACTCCCCATGCCCAGAGAGCCCGGGGGAGAAGGACGGGTCTGTCGGGCCTGGGGGCTCCCATTCCCTTTGGGAGAGCCATTCCTGCCGTTTCCCTGGGCAGGAGCCGGGCTCTGCTCCGGCCTTACCATGTCCAGCTGCCTGTGGCTGTCGTCGGCCGCCACCTTCCCCTTGGGCTTCAGCCGCGTGCAGGCGGCCTGGAAGAGGCTGTGGATGGCCATGCTGAGGGATTTCAGCTCCATGGCTTTCCTGGCAGCCCTGGCCTGGCCCTCGGCCCAGCGATCCTCCTGGAGGAGAGGAGAGGGAACATCCCAGGAAAGCTGCTCCAGCACCAGGGACCCGGCCTGGAGACCCCACATTCCGCTCTCGTCCCGGCAGGGGAGAACCCGGCCTTGGCCAGGGCTGTGCTGGAGGTGGCTCAGCCTGGTGTGATGGGAATAGATCCAGGAGCCATCCCAGATGTTTTCCAGCTGCTGCAGTGCTCCCTCTGGCATTTTGACACTGATCCCCTGCAGCAGCCCTGCCACTGCCACCCCCCCGAGCAGCCGCTTCCCAGCTTTTCCTGGTGCCAAACCCGCTCCAGCCCCGGGCTGTCACTCCATCCCTCCCTCCCCACCCCACGGAGGGATGAAATCAGGCACCTCCTCCCACCCCAAAGTGCTCCTGGGCCCTGCCACCGGCCCGTGGCTGCAGGATGAGATCCTCCCGCAGATCCTTGCAGATCCTCCCCTTCCCGCCCCACCATTCCTTACCCACTGAAGGATATCGCTGAGAGCCTGCTCCAAATTCTGCTGGAGCTGCACCAGCTCGTCCCTGCACTGGAGCATCTCAGCCTCTTTCTCCGCCCTGTGCTGCTCCAGCAGCGTCTCCGCCTGCCCGGCCAGGTCCCTGTGCTCCCGCTGGGACTGCAGCAGCTCCTTGCGCGTCCTCACCAGGGCCTTGTAGAAGGAAATGACGTCCTCGATGTCCCGAAACTGCGGCACAGGGTTCTGGGCTCAGTGACCCCCCTGCCCTCCCCGGGCCCCTGGAGGAAAGATCTTCCTTCTCTGTTGTCCCCAAGCACGGCCACGTTCCCTGGGTGGTGACATCCCAGTCCACATCCCACAGTGCCAGCCCCGGGGCTGGCACTGCCACAGGGGGGGTGTCACAGCTCTGCCCAGGGCAGCAGTGCTGGGATGGACACAGCAGCGTCCCCAGGCCATGGCAGGGGAGGGGTGCATGGAGTGATGTCCCAGCATCCTGGAGAGAGGGCACAGCTCTGCTGACAGCCTCCTGGATCCCATTCCCAGGCAGTTTTCACCTCTCCCAAACCATCAGTGTGACCTGAACTGGTGACACCAACGGGACCCCATTCCCCTCAGCCCGGAGCTTTCCCCCTTCCCATGGTTTTTGTGCAGTTTTCCCAAGCCTCCACCTCCTGTTCTGGTTCTCCTCTCCTGCCTCTGCTCCCTGTGCCTCACCTTGGTTGCAAGGGAACCCCTTCCCACCCCACCTGAGATCTCTGGGTTTGGCCAAGCATTGATTTCCCTGGGCTTCCCTTATCCCTTCCAGTTTAGCACCCAGGTAAGGCCCTCCCTGAGCCACACCCGAGCTCACCTGCGAGTTCTCCACCACCTCCTCCAGGAACCTCTGGAACACGGAGTACCTCTGCACTTTCTTGGAGAGTTTCTGGCACTGTTTTCTGAGGGCTTCCAGCTCCCTCTTGGCTCTCAAGAGCTCACTGTCCTTTTTTATGTTCTGCTCTTTCTCCTTGTTGGCTTTCTCCAGAGCCTGGCTCCGCAGCCTTTCGTTCTCCTGGCGAGGTGTTCCCACACAGCCAGAGGGGAAGCAAGGCAAGGAACACGGAGCTGGGTCACTCAGGAGCACGGGAAGGAGCTGCCTCCAGAGAGGAGTGACCAGCAGTGCAGCACCCTGGGACCATTGTCCCTCCCTGTTTCCCAGGGCCATCCCTCTGGCACTGATCCTTGGTCTTGGAGGCAGCACCTGGGATGGGACTGAGCCCTCCAGACCTGTCCCTGGAGCGTTGCTGGGGTCTCAAGGCCGAGACCCCTCCTCGGGGCCGTTTGTGGCCCTCAGGAGCCCCAGGGCACAGGCCCAGCTCTCTCCCACCCCAGGCACAGCCCCGTGTCCTGCCACGCTGCTCCTCACAGCTCCGGGCTCAGGGGAGGCTTGGCCGGGAGTGCTGGTCCGAGACTCCTCCCCAGGGAGGGCAGGAGTTGGTGCTGGGGCTCAGGTGCTGGCAGCAGAGCAGGGGCAGCTCTTCCAGCTGTTCCAGCTATCCCAGGCGTACCTGTACAGTCTTCCCAGATCTCTCCACGTGGGCTTTCAGCTGAGCCCTCCTGGCGTGCAGGTCCCTCCAGTGCTCAGCGAGCGCCTCCATCCTCTCCCTGAAGGCCTGGCAGCACCAGAGCGAGGGTGGCACGGCTGCCCCGGCCACAGCCACTCCCTGCCTGCCCCTGCCACCCTGCCAACACCCCACAGCCCTCCCAGCCACACCCCGGCACCCTCCCGCCCTCCTCACCTCCTCCTTCTCCTCCACCACCTTCTCCATCAACCGCGCTTCCTTCTTCTTCTTCAGGAGGCAGATGAAGGAGTTGGTGGAGTCCTCCTCCGTCGGCCGGAGCTCCCTGCACACATTGCCCGAGGTCACATGGGGGTCGGGATTGCTCTGGGAGCTGGGCTGTGTCCCGGGAGGGGGGGCAGGACTGACCCCAAGCCCATTTCAGAACCCCCAACCTCACTAACCCCACCTCGGAACCCCCAACCCCCCCCTCAGAGCCCCTCCGGCAGCGTGGCCTCCCCAGCAGAGCAGGGAGAGCTCCAGGGAGGAACAGGGCTGGGGAAGGGAGGTCCAAGCGGGAACGGGGAGATGAGAGATGGGGGAAGCAGGGATGGGGAGACAGGGAAAGGGGATGCAGGAGCCCCCTCACCTGAGCAGGGGCAGGAGCTTGTCCCTGTACTGCCCCCGGTAGTAGCTCAGGTCCTCGTGTGCCACGGTGCCCATGGCTGTGGCCACGCCCTGCCCTGGCCCTTTGGCCACTCCACCACCTGCAGCACGCCCTGGGGCTACTCTAACCCCTGCAACAAGTCCTGTGGCTACTCCGAATCCCAGAGACAGGCACTGTGGCCGCTCCAACCATTGTGGGAGCTCCCGTGGCTGCTCCAGGCACTGTGACAGCTCCTGTGGCTGCTCCCAGCTCTGTGACACAAACCGTGGCTACTCCAACCATTGTGACCACTCCTGTGGCTACTCCAACCATTGTGACCATTCCTGTGGCTACTCCAACCATTGTGACCATTCCTGTGGCTACTCCCAGCTCTGGGGTACTCCAAGCACTGTGACAACTCCTGGGAATGTTCACTCGGCATTGGAGGGACTGACCAGTGTCCAGAACCAGGAAGTTTTCCTTTCCCTTCATCTCCTCTGCTTCTTCCTCTGCCAAAATGTGGCCCCTGTGCCCCTGGCAGCCACATCCCCCTGTCCCAGCACTCGGGGCAGGGCCTTGCTCCCTTCCCAAATCCCAGATGGGAACACAGAACAGGCTCATCCTCAGGGATTCCCATCACTGTCCTGCCCACGGGTCCCTCTCTGGGTCAGACCGAGCTTTTCCACTTGCCAAAAATGAGCCGGTTGGGTTTTAATTGATTTAATCGATTTAATTCGCATCCCTCAAAAGAAGGCAGGTGAACAAGGCCCACCCAGAACAAAGGGGTGGGGCTCAGGGGCCAGGTGGGGATGCCCACAGATGATGGAGCCCTTGGAATCTGCAGCTTCCCAGGAGATTTCACCTCCAGTGTTTGCTCTGCCAGCCTTGGCTTCCCCCTGGCTGAACCCAGAGTATTTCTGGGAGCTCAACACAGGGCAGAGGGGCCACAGCAGCAGCTCTCAGAGAGCATTTTTGGGTCCAAAACCCCCAAAAGGCAGATCTGTGAGTGTCCCAGTCCCTGCTGCTCCCTCTCCCACCAGAGCCAATTCCTGGATTCTCCACAGCACCTCCCACGCCTGGTCTCTGTTTACAGAAGCCTTTAAATAGTGAAAATATAAAAAAACCTCCCAAACTGCATTTTCAGTATCCCCCCCCGCCCTTAAGAAATTCCAATACTAAAAATATAGATTTATTTGAATATATAACATTACACAATAGATGATGATACAGCTTTACAGGTAACACATAAAATACATAAAACACAATCTATAATTCAAAAACATTTGAAGAGGCAGATTTGCTGGATTTATCTTTTCCCTATTCTTTCCCAAAGCACTTCCACAAACAACACAAGAACAGAGAGGGTTTTTAGGATCTTTCAATGTTTTTTACTCACACAAGACCTAAATTTAAATTTTGCAGTTGTTTGGTGTTAATTGATTCCAGCCATTCTCCATGAGAGGCTCTGATGCTGCCCAGTGCCCACCTCTGCTGGACACCCTTTGGTGGCCAAAGCCCCGTGTCAGGAGGTCACTCTGCACAAGGACAGGGGGGCCAGGAGGGGTCAAGAACCTGCTGACACTGAAGGGTGTCCGAGCACAATCCAGAGCCTGGGTCGGAGTTCCTGGAGGAATTCTGGGGAGCTGGGGACATCTCCTGGCCGTGAGATGGAGCAGCACTGCTGGAAAATAATCCACAGGCACCAGCACTGCACCTCCTCTCCTGAACACTGAAACGTGGTCATGGACTTCACCCCAAGGGGAATGAAAAATAGGGAAAAAAAGGCTTTTTTGCTTAAAGCAATTAAAAAGCACTTATTGTAAACCACAACACCTCCCTTTAACCACCCCAGTGATGCTGAACACCAGAGCAGAGCCTGGCTGGTGCTCCTGGCCACATTTTACTTCACAGCACTCTGACTTTCCTACTCAACCCCTCAAAACACACCCCACAATAAACATTTCCATCAGACATCAACCTTGCTGTCAAATA
>VZRJ01003255.1:0-53252 GCA_013397565.1 Ptilonorhynchus violaceus
GCCTGTCCCTGCCTCTCACACACATCTCACGGTGGAAAGAAGCAACCATTCCCAGTTGTAGCCAATAGTCCATTCCTTAAGGCAAAACATGGAGTCTCCCTTCTGAATCAGTTTGAAAGGGCTTTCCCATATCACAAGTGCTACCTGTACACACCCACATCTAGAGTGTTCTGTGTTGCAAGATCTTTGTTGTGTTCCTAGAAACTGCCTGGTTCTGGACAATGATCAATAATTTAATCCATCATTGTAAAAACAAGGGGATTGATATCTTGGCTTAAGAAAAGGTTTTTTCCCTAGTAAAATAATGCTTTATTCTAGTACTTTTTTTATTTCTGAGAATTGCAGCCTTGAGATGCTTAATGTTGCAGTCACATGTAAGTGGTTCATCTTTTCTTTTAAACTGTTGTCTTATAGATTTTTTTTATTTGTTTAGTAAGAGCTACCATTCTGTGGCTTCAGAGTCAGAAATGTTTTTCAGAAGATCCTAATTTATAGCTTCTTTCAGCTGTAGGGCAGTTTTGTTGCTGAAGGAAACCAGGAACAGGAGTAGGGAAAGCAACACCCTTGTCGTGTGAGCTCCTTCTGGCAGGACAGTCTGGTTGGACCCCACCAGAGTCCGGTCAGTCTCACGCTAGCGGTGTTGGAGGGAGTTGTCTTATCCCTTGGCTTTTCTCAGGAACGTGAAACCTTATATCCAGAGTGACAGAGACAGGTGTTCCAAATCAAGGTGCCCACACAGTTAAACTTTGTATTCCAGTCTCAAGGCTTAAATAAGAGTAAAGATTAATATATATATACAGGCTGTGAAGGAGGTGTTCTCCTTTGGTGTGTTGGCTGAGACTTGGTCATGGCTGTAGACTGTCTGCCATGTCAACAGGCTGATTTGTATGTCCAAGTAAATTCAGTCCTCGGATAAAAAGTTGAAATATAGACAGCAGAATTATTTTGAATTCTGTGAGCACCAGTAATAGTAACTGTCTGTTCAAGCAGCTTTGCCAGTTGTAGTGGCTTGTTCTAATCTACTAGGCTGTTGTGAAATACTTTAATGAATCGAGACTTGCACAGTTTTGAAGTCAGCTGTTCTGGTTTTTCTCCCTTAGTACTCGGTCCTCATCTGTTGAGCCCTTTAAACAGCATTGTTACATAGCTGCTTGGTAGTTCAATAATACTGTGGTGCGCTGCCACACCAACTTTTACGGAACGATTAATAGAAGCACTCATGACTCCCCCATTTGACATCAGATATGCTGTCTTATTTTGATTTTTGCAGGTAATAGTCTGAAGAGCTTGTCATGCAACGAACAAGCAGGAGAAGTGGAATGTAAACATCCTAGTTGCCATTGCCCAGTTCTAACCATACTTTCCCCCTCATGTACCATGAGATAAGTTTTAGTGTGTTTCCGTCAGATTTTCACATCCTTGCTACAGTAACTGCAAGCATTCCCTTCCAAAGGCACAAGGTGACCCTTCTTCAAGTCTTAGTTAATGACCGTTCAGCTAACTTTCATTCATGACAGAGTTCCTTAAGAAGTATAGCAGACATTTACATGAATATAGAGTTCATTAAGAACCATGCTATGACTAGATCTATTAAGCTGCTGTGATGTCTGACTTACTCTGATGTCTTTACGTGGTTAACAGAAGGTGCTGCTCGTACATCAATAATAAACATGGGTAGAATGATTGGCAGTAACTACTGTCACGCTTCAGGGCAAGCAAACAATATTGCTATATCTACTAAGAAAGAGTCTAGAGAAGTAGTTGGACTCTAAAAAATTCACATGCAGTACATGTGTGTAATTTTCTCTAAAATGTTTTCCTTACTGAAGAAAAGGTGGTCAAACCTTTATTATAGGCAGAAGACAGCTGTATGTGTTCTAAAGTTTAAGAAAACAATGCATATGATGAAGAATTTTTTATAGAATAGTTTAAAAAGACACCAAGAAGGAAAAAAAAGAAAAAAAGAAAAGCCCTTTATTTTATATTGGGAACACTGTTCCTGACCTACCATACTGACTTTACACAATGATGTAGTTTCTGTGATCGCAGACTGAAGGTTTCATGTCCCAGCAAAAAGAGGTTAAAGGAAACATGGAAAGAATGTATAATTCTTTAGCTTCTCTAAACTTGTACTCGAGGCTCTTGTATTTATCTGATCTCCAAATAAGCCACAAATCTTGCAAAGAATTAGGGTTTTTTTAATGCTGTCAACATCCCAACCTGTTGGGTAACATCTTTTTGCCCCAGAAAGAATTTAATTTAGCTTAAACCACTCACTTTTTGTATCCTTTTGGTAAAGTTGAGAATTAAATAAGCCAACTTCATAGATTATTTTTTTTCATTCCTTTCACCTGATACCATCCTCCCATATTCCATCTCAAATCTTCTAGCCTGTATGATTATACATAAGAAATTAGACACAGAGACAGCCATTGCCTTCTGGTGCATCCTTGACACCATGGCTTATGCTGAATGATGATGTTGCGTTCATGATATCTGGGTCTGTAGATCTACGAGTCTTGTTTGATCTCTCACTCTGCCATGACTGCACATTGTCACTGGTTTGGAGGATAAAGTGTCTCCCACAGTGCTGCTTAAAGCTCCACTGCCAGTGTTGTAAGACATCCTTTTCTACTACTCTTATTTAGCTTTCCCTAGAAGCAATTTAGTATTTCTCTTCTTTTTTTCCTTTAGAGCTGCTCCCATGTCTACGGCTGAAACACTAGCTTATGTTAGAAATTGAATCCAAAAGAAATGCATTTTCTGATGTACTAGAACGTTACAGATATATTACTTTAGAGGCTGTAGTATGTTAGTTCAGAGCATCTTACTTTGTTGAGTTTGAGGAGTAAACAGTTCTGCAAGTAACATTAACAACTTGTGTTCTCCCCCCACATGATCTCTTGAAAGAGTCTTGATCTTCAGAGTATGTCTTTCTGGAATACTTCATGCTCTTTCTGTTTGAACTTTCACAGTCTTTTCCCACATAACATCATTGATCTATTTTATTTCTTTTGGGATCTGTTTATCGTTTCCTGTTTATCGTCAGTCTAACGGCTCAGTTTTCTTCAAAAATAAACAGAAACCAACAGAATATGTTCCAAACAGTCTGAACATCAGAATCAAGCCAAAGGAGGGCAATGAAGATGGTGAAGGTTCTGGAGAGGAGGCTGTATGAGGAGTGGCTGAGGTCACTTGGTCTGTTCAGCCTGGAGAAGAGGAGACTGAGACCTCATCGCAGTCTACAACTTCGTTGTGAGGGGAAGAGGACGGGCAGACGCTTACCTTTTCTCTGTGGTGATTGCTGACAGAACCCCAGGGAATGGCCTGAAGTTGTGTCAGGGAAGGTTTAGGTTGGATGTTAGAAAAAAGTTCTTCACCCAGAGGGTGGTTGGGATCCGTAACATGCTCACCAGGGAAGTCGTCACAGCACCACCCTGACAGAGTTCAAGAAGCACTTGGACAGCACTCTCAGGCACATGCTGTGACTCTTGGGGATGTCCTATGCTAAGAGTTAGACTCAATGATCCTTGTGGGTCCCTTCCAACTCAGCATATTCTGTGAATAAGGAGTCTTTGTCTGAGCAAATATCACTCTGCAGGTTGAAACAGAGGGTTAGGGTTTTGTCAGCTGTATAAACAACAGTAAAGAGGGACACCTGGGTCCAGAACTACACAGCAGAACAGCTAGTAGGTCGAGGGAACAGATTATCTGTGCTTAGAACTCACTAGATCACATCTGGGTACTGCATCTAGTTTTGAGCTCTCACTTTCCCTTCCCCCTCATGTCAGAAAGATGTTGAATGGAAGCAAGCTCGGTGGAGACCCATGAAGCTGGTCATAGCCGGAGCACTTGCTCTGTGAACAGAGGCTCTGGAACCAGGGCTTCTGATTCAGCCTGAAAGGAGGTGGCTTCAGAGGCAGCTTCCCAGAATGTGTGAAAAGGTTAGGGAGAAAATGGAACTAGGCTCTTCAAAGAGAAACATGGTGGAAGAAGAAATGACCAGCATGAAGGAAAACAAAGGAGGTTCAGACCAGGTGTAAGGAAGAGAGGTTTTTACCTTTGAGGACAGTCCTGGAGAGAAGCAAGATGTCTATGGATGTTGTACAGTCTCCATCCTTGGTGGTCTGCAACACCTGACATAATCAAGCTGTGAGCAGCCTGGTCTGACTTCATAGCTGAATTTTTCTGTTTTATAAAATAGTAATTGGTAACAATTGGTAACACCCTGAAAATAGTAACACATCCAGAGGCAGAACTTCCTTTAACATTAATAAACATATATGTATATGTTATGTATGTGTGTATACATATATGCAAATATATATATTTATACACACACAAACAGAAGTTTTCAAATTTGCCTGTAAATCCACAGCAAGGATATGGAAGCCTCCAGGGCCAAGAAGAGCAGAAGGCCTTCCCCTTACTTTAGGGCTGATGTCAGCCCAGGTGGCTGTGGCATCCTACAGTAGTAGATGTTTAGTCAAGAGATGCTGAATCTGTGGGCTTAAACTCTTGAGCTGGATAATGCTTAGAACCAAGGCACTGAAAGTTTGACCATTAATCCTGGCAGGCCAGTGCTCATGCATTAAACCCCAGTTTTAGGAATGGTGGAAGGACTTTCATGTAGGGATGCAGGTTATCTTAAGACACTTTTTGCAGATTGATAAAAGCTGTGTTTACTGACATAGTCAGGTTTTCATACATCTTATTTCTCCTTCCTGCCTTGATTAAGTATCTCAGTATTTAGCATGGTGGCTGTTGTGAATCTCAACCTAGGAAATAAATCCTAGGCAACCAAATTGGCATTATGAACCCCACCTCATGCCTCTTTGCATCAGAGCAGCCAAGTCTCATTTTTTGTAATCTTAAGTCTGGTTCATATAGAACTAAAAAGTCAAAAATTCCTTCAGCTCAGCCAATGTGGCAACACAAATGATAAAAAATGGTCCTTGGTCTAAATATATTTACCTGAAGAGGTTAATACAGATGAAACTCTTTTTTTAAAAAGAAAAGCTATAAAGCTTAATAATTTTTAATGAAAATTTTCTTAGCTGTAGGGCAGAAGAAGAAAGAAGTACTTTTCTATTATATAGCAACTATCCTAAAGAGCATGAAGGACATGCAAAAGTACTTTAAATGAATATTAATAAGAATGTTCAGCAACTGATTTTTTTTCCCAGTAAATACAGAAAAACTAATCAAATAATAATGCATAAAGGCCAGATCATTTCATCACTGTCTATTCCAAACAGAAGTAATTATATTAAAGAGTGAAACATGGAATGAATGTAGAAATGGGCAGCTTGAGGTTGAACAACTCGGTCACTGTTGGGTTTGTTTTGTAGGATCGTTTTGACAAGAATAAGCATTTCTTCAGCAAAATTGATAAGCAGGCAGAAAATATATAGCAATAATGTAAATGTTGTTTCACATGATCCAGAAATCAGATATATCTTGATTTTTCAAAAGTCGAACGAACTTGAGACCAGCTTCAGGGCTGATATAAGCTGTATTCCAAATTTTCTTTTTAGGCTGGCAGGCACAATACTTTCCTGATTTCAAGGCTTGAACAAACTAGCTTTGAATGCTCTGTAGAAAATATATAATTCTTTTGTCTAATGTTGAACTCACAGTTCCCCACAAGGGCAACTCTCCTGAGTCCCACAATTGTTTCTTTTTCTAGTCACTGCAGGTAGCTTACCTTCACTTTTCAGCTTTTCTCAAGAGCTGATAAGCTCAGTTTTCTGATCTGCGTACTTCATCTTTGAGATTTAACACCCAACACCACAGGGCATCCTGACATGGCTGTAGTCCAGCCAGATCATAAAACTCGTGCAGAGTTTACATTCTGAAAACATTTGTTCAAAAGATAATCCAGGAATGCAACAGAATAGCACAACATAATGAAAGAGAGAAAATACTAGAGTCAGTTGATATTTTAACATTTTTTTTAATAAGCTGCTTCCTACTTTGTTTCTTCTGAGCATGGAATAAACAAAAAGTTTCCCGAAACAACTGTAAATCTGAAAGATCATGGTATTACTGTGAGGAACTGTCAAAAATATATTCCTCTGGACCATCTGCAGGGGAACGTACCACACATTTTCTTAATCATTCCCTAAAACACTTCTAAAAGCAGCCAGATCTGGTTCCTGAAATCTATGGTTAATCAATCGAATTTCACAGTGATGCCTGTGAAATTAGAGGGGCGACACCCTCCCCTTTTGTAGTGGAAGCTTTAGCAGCCAGTTTGAGGTGTCTGTGATTTCACTAAATAAGGGGTATACCTGCAAAGAGATAGGCTTTTTAGTTGTGTGGAAGGGAAAGTGCAAGGATTTCACCAGCACTGCCTGTTTTGTGCACCTGCATCAAACAACATGGCTGTGCTGTGACCACTGGAAACATCCAGCTGGTGATCTATTAACATGCACAAATCCCACAGTTCAGTGGCATAAACCTTTTGAAACATCCACGGTCCCAAATGGTTCTTTAATAATGGAACAGTCAATGACTAACACAAAAGACCCATTCCCCAAAATTCCCCAACTTCTTTCTAAAAAAAGAAAAATAAATCCATAAAATTAAATTTCATGTTTCTTTTCTTGTGTGCAGGACATGGCAAGGGCTTAATTAAAAGCTTTTTCATTTTCCATAATTGCATTTCCCTTTTACTTCTGATTTTGGATTTTACATCTGACTTCTGAAAGAGAATATCATAGTCTTCCAAACTAAGCATTTCTCTTCATAAGGAAATTCAAGACATACATTTCAAGTGTCTACAAAAATCAGTGATTTTTTTTTAATCAGCTTTACTTTGTTCTCTATTGCCTGAAAAGTTCCATACCTCCTCTAGGCTGTATTAATAAATTATGTACCAACTGCAGCTCAGTACAGATGCCAGGCTGAAGCTGTGCAACCAAGAGAGGGAACACTCACACCACCAGTTCACACTTAGGTGGGAAAAGACACCAGCCTCAGTGGAGGAATAGTAACAAACTCCAGAGCTGTTGCCAGAAAGACTTGTTCCTGTTCACAGGATGCCAAGGACTTTGTGACAACAGCTGAAACTGTTAAATCAAACCCAGAGATTGCCTTCATTCAAAAGTATCCCCAGCTGATGTGTTTTGTTGATCATTGTATTCCAAACAGCAGTTGCTTGGGAGAATTCTCTGTGGTGTCTCATCTCCCATCCATCTTAAGTGTGCTGTACTTTAAAGCAGTTGAAAAAACAACTCTAAGGTCTTCTGGCAGGTGATGAAAAAGTCCAAGATGGCTACCAGAAAGATTTTACTCTTTAATGCTCTTTGAGACTCCTTATTTTCTTATAGAAAGAGAAGCCAGGATCTCAAGGTACGCACTTTCATGCTTGTAGAATTCTCTCACATACAAAAAATGCCTGTAGCTCTGGCATTGCTCCAAAAAACATATTAAAATGAAATTATTTCCACCCGAAAGGCTAAACTACTGTAAATAATGTTCACAATGAAGTTGGTCATAGGAGTCATTGAATAATCTAGCGGAATAACACCAGATAATGCAGTGTGTTTGATTCGTTCTTTAAGCAATAACTCTGTATTAAGATTTATGTGGGCTGAAGAATGTAGATCAGATTTCTTACCTATCAACTTTTACAATAACCTTTCAAGATCAAAAGGTTGCTTTTGGCCAAAGCAGTGTCACAGTGAGGTTTGCTTCATCTCTGCTGGGGTGAATCCTTAATAGTTTGTTTTATGTCATGAACCAAGGAAAGATAATTTGAAAGATTCAAAGGCAGCTTCTAGAAAGCTGCATTGTAACTCAGATATCCACCTTATAACAAGATTGACTTGTGTGCTTTTAAATGCTCATGTTACAGTACACACTTTGAAAGCAAAGATTAATGATTTCAGACTGCCAAACTTAATTAAAGGTTGGAATTAATGTTCTCCATTAAAACTCGTCAATCCATTTGACTGAGAAGGAAGAATTCCAGTCATGTCTTTTTAATTGCCTATAGAAAGAACTGAAGAGTTAGCAAAGTTAAAACTGTTGAAACATAAACGGTGTCTAAATATTGTGCAGGATCTTCATCATATTAAAAGAGGAGTACAGTTAATTTCCCAGCATATTTTTAACCTGAAGAGCCTCTTCAGTGTAACTGAAGTAACATGAGTAGAAGTCAGTTGCAGGTAAATGTGTATTTCAGGAGCTTCTGGAAGTACCAGTTATTGCAGTGCACCAAGGACTCCTGTCCCATCCATGTGGACTAAGTGCTGATAGTCCCATGTTTTCGATTAATATGCTCACAGATAAAATTTCTTACATCACTTAAATGAAGTACATATTTGCACCACCAGCTCAGCCGTTTACTCAGCAGCTTGTACTGCAGGAGCAGTTCAGCTCTCCGGTTTACATCATTTTTAAACCTTTGTTTCTTTATAATTTTCTGTGTTGTTGCTCTTCAACAGCATGAGAGAATAACAAAGCCTGGAATGATACCCCCCCATCCTGTGTTCTTCTGTTATGATTCATCCTTCCTTTAACCATTTTTTTTCTTTGTAAACTATTAACTGACCAAAATAATACACTGGTCAAAGAGAGAAATAGATGAGGTTCAGAGACTTCTTACATATTATTTCACAGGCAGTGCAGCTTTGTCACTGGTATTCTATGTAGGAGAGAAAACATGGGATTAACAGCCACCTGTAAATTCTGAGTTTATTTTACCTGCTGCACCAGGACCAACTTGGAGGGGGAGAGGGGGGGAAGTAAGCTGCAAAATATCAGTAACATGCTGGGAGTCAAATCTGTAATGAATGACAGTCTTCACAACTTGTTCAATGCTCCATGTGTTCCTAAACTAGTAGGGAGGAAATACACTGTCATTGTGGTGTCAATTGGAAATGAATCCTGAATATAGATCTTTTTGGTTCCCACTGTCAAGAGAAATTAGTTTCTTTTCCAGAAGCACTCTAAAGGTGTGAATTTTTGATACATTAAAGATTATTTACATTCCAGATAATACATTCTTTCCCTTTTCATAATTCTTAGTAGAAGCTCAGAGTAAGTAGAGAGCAGATGATGAGAAGGACTAGCATATATCAGGAAAATATAAAGACAAAACATAACAAAGTAATAGCCACTCAATTCAAAGTCATCATCCTGGCTCTTCTCACCAATGTGACATTGTCTATCAGAGAAAGTTGGTCTTTGAAAATTTTTACATTGGATCAATTCAGTGAACTAATTTCAAATATGAAGCTAAATACTTCATTCTGGTGTGTCTTATCCCAATGACCATTTCATCGCTGAAAATTTACTATAACACAAATCATTCATGGTTCCCAGAACCCTATAATCCTAAATCCAGTTTACACTGTTCTGCCCTTTAGATAACACCAGGGAAATACCACTGCCAGAGACAAAATAAGGAAATGTGGCCCATATCCAACCAGAGTACTTCTCTGGGTTTGAACTCCTCAATTTCTCACTGAAACAGGGATGCTTTCTAAGTAGTACTACTCTAACCCCTGGAAGAGGAGTGGGCAAAAGGAGACCCAAGAGGAGTCAAGAGTATTCCCTTGAATAACATGATACTGCACAGTCACCCTTGGTCTCCGGACATTTTGCAGTGTGACTGTAAAATACTGTTATACTGTTCACTGTGAAACACAATGGATTTGAATTTATTTTCTTTTAGTGCTTTCAAAGTATCTGTAAGCAGTCCAGTTAGTCAAAGAACAGACGTTAAATACGTACTGTGAATTACTTTTTTTAAGCTATTAATATTAATTCTTCAACTCATCCTTAAGAGTGAATGCAGTACTGGCAAAGAGTAGCAGAGCAGCCAGCAGTGCCCTCAGTGTCAGGTGTGCTCATTTCACATCTGCGGAAGCCAGAAGCATTTAAAATGAGAGTTCATCTCCTGAACTGCCTCCTTCTCTCAGAAGGTAACACAGAACAAAGGTCTGTCCAGGAACACTGATCATTAAGTTGTCCAATTTAAAAGTTGGTTTTCTTCCTCAAAAGGAAAGAGAAAAATAACTTCCTTTTTTTTTCCCCCCAATTTACAAGTCACTTTTTCTCTTGAAGTAATATTCATGCTTATCCCTGCCCTCCTCCCATGGCAGGGTAGTTATTAAGCCACCATCTTACTGGAAACAAATACTTTAACAAAATATAATTAAATATTAATCTACAGATTATTCAGACAAATTACTCAGGCGTGCTTATTACCTGGGTTTATTGTGGAACCTGATGGTTTCAATGACTTTTGCACAGCTTCTATTTGGAAATCCAGGAAACAGTGGTGGTCCAGATCATAGAGAACAAGTAAGTGGAAGAGGTGCTGCTGAGAACAACCTGTTGTTCCAGGGAATAGCGTCAGGACCTGACTCGGCAGGAAAGGACTGCTGGCTCAGCAGGGACCCTGCTGATCTCACTACTGCTCTGCAGGGCCCATCAGGTGAAGCTGCTGTCATGACAGATGGCCAATTCTTTTCAACAGATTTAAAACAGGAATACTGTGGTTTAGATTATTTTGTGTAGTACTATATAGAACCTTTTACAATGCCGTCAGCATTTTTTATTAATTTCTTTTTTGGGTTTTTTGGATGTTTGTGGGGCTACAAGGAACTTGAAATAAAGCAATTTTTGTGGTTTTTTTCTCATCGAAGTGATTACAGTAATGAAGAATTCAGCACCGTGTTATGGAAAGGAATTAAAAAATATGGAGCTCTGTACTCAAAACGTTATGAATCTAATAAACTCAGTATCCATAATTTTGTAATTTTTAGTCCAAACAAATGGAAAATCAGTATTTCATGCGACTTCTGGTAAACAGAAGTGATCAGCACAACACATTGCAATATTCATGAACTCTGGAGCAAGAAGCTGGACAAACTTTATGCAACAGTAAGCCAAACCCAATTTTGAACCAACACATTTTGGTTGAAATACTTTAATTAGCTAAGATTTAGATATATCGATATGCTCTTGAGTCATCTTTTATAGAAATTCTATAGAAGAAAAATATATTTGACATCTTGGTAGGGGAAAAGGTTATTCCCATTTATTAGCTGTTCTTCCTCTGAATATCAGCTCCAAAGGGCTCCTCTGGAGTATGTGGAGCATTGAAGTGCTCAGCTCACGTTGTTCTTTGGTTAGGTTCCTCTCAAATCAGTGAAGTTGCCATCAGTAAGGAATCAAACCAACCTTGCTAAAGCTGATTATACTTTCCTGCAGTAACTGCATTTTCTTGAAAAAATTCTGCCTGTAAAATTTGTAAACTCAAGACAGAATGAACTATCCTGAACACATACAGACATCAAGAAAAAACTTTTAAAAATGCTTAATTGTTGTGGTAATGGCACTGATAAGCAAAATGCAAAAGAAGGAAAATGAACAAGTGAAAAAAACCAAGCTTGTTACCCTCGCAGGAATATCTTCGCTGTCATTTCAGAGTCCTGGCTTGCAGATAGCTTGGTTTTCCTTGCAGCTTTTTTACAATTCTCCTGTTGCTATATTCATTCATCCTAACCTAACATTTAAATTAGGAGTTGGAGCAAGTATCAACACAGGCTGGAGGATGAACAGATGAAGAGCAGCCCTGTCAAGAAGAATTTAGGGGTGCTGCTGGATGAGGCTGGACATGACCCTGCAATGTGCACTCACAGCCCAGAAAGCCAAACGTGTCCTGGGCTGCATCCATCCAGAGTGGGCAGCAGGGTGGGGGAGGGGATTCTGCCCCTCTGCTCTGCTCTGGTGAGACCCCACCTGGAGTTCTGCAGCCAGCTCTGGGGTCCCCAGCATGGAAGGGCATGGACCTGTTGGACTGAGTCCAGAGGAAGGTCACCAAGATGACCAGAGGGATGGAGCACCTCTGCTATGATGAACATCTGAGAGAATTGGGGTTGTTCAGCCTGGAGAAGAGAAGGCTTTGGGGTGACCTAATTGTGACCTTTCAGTACCTGAAAGCAGCCTACAAGAAAGATGGGGGGGACTTTTTGCAAGGCCATATAGTGACAGGACGATGATTAATGGCTTTAAACAGAAAGAGAGTAGGTTTAGATTAGATATTAGAAAGAGGTTCTTGACTGTGAGGGTGGTGATGGACTGGTTGCGGAGAGAAGTTGTGATTGTCCCATCCCTGGAAGTGTTCAGGACCAGGCTGGATGTAGCTCTGAGCAACCTGGTCTAGAGAACAGTGTCCCTGTCCATGGCAGGGGGGTTCGAACTAGATGATCTTGTCCCTTCCAGCCATAAGCATTCTCTGATTGTATAATTTAGATGTTGGCATAAGAAACTATCCATCTTTCTGACAGTAAGCTGAGACCTCAGTCTCCTTAGTCTGTGCTGAGCCAGCTCCAGTGGAAGTGAAATGAACATGAACAACTACCTATACATCTTCTTTTTTATTATTCACACCCACAACTACATTATCAGAATGGCATACAAGTTTTAAAAGTCGCAAGTGGGAATCTCTTCTGTTCTCTGTAGGTATGAGCAATCAACTACCTTTGATTTTATGTGTATATTTGACTTTAAAATAAAGAAATCAAAATAGATCCAGGATAGGAGCTTTGAATTTTGTACTGAGACTGGGGAAGTGTGTGGGTGTTAATGCCTCTTCCTCCTGGTAATCGCAACAGTCGTAGCAGCAGAACAAAGCTGTGGGTGGAGGTCCTGATTCCAGAAAAGGCAGCGATTCAGGTGGCTTGGTTCATGCTCAGAAAGTGTTTTGGAGACCAGTGTGTTTGATTTCACTCTTGTGTTCAGCAGGAGATCAGTGCCTACAGGGGTTATATGTTGTTTCCTTTACGGAAGAAAAAGAGTCTCAGGGGAGAGATATTAAGGGGAACCAAAGTCTCAATTTCTGTCCTTACATGGATTTTTTCATTGGTTTGTTTGTTTCTTCTGCACGACTGTGGAAACACGGCAATTCCTCTGGACCTCAGTTGCTTCTCTGTTAAGATTTCTGCCTTACAGGGATATTATGAGAATTAAATGCATTGAATGAGCATTCATTTGGACAGTGAGCAAGTTTCTGCACACTCAGGTGGAAAGAAAAGGCATACAGCCTGCAGCTAAAAAAGAATATATCCCCTGTGACCAGTAATTTCAACACAGCATTGTGTCTTATGACCCAGCTGGTCTGTTCCTACATCTCTGCAACAGTACTCCTACAGTCCTGACAGGAATTTATTTCTTACTTACCTAGTGAGAAATCCCAAGAAAGCACAAGATGTTGCATGGTAATGACATTTTCCTCGGTGGTATTGCTGAATGACATACTGTGATATATCAAGAGGCAACTGTGAGTTTGAGTCAGCACAGAAGACTTTGCCCAGTACAGTAGGTTTCCAAATGAACACAGTGTGAATGTAAGAATAAAGAGAAGTTTCTGAATACCTCACAGCATCATGCATACTTTGTCAGCATTAGCTTTCAAAGCACATACGATTCTGCACTGGCTTGGGAAATCTTCATGTATTCATTATTTATTTAGCTTACATATTCACTCTAATATTTAACAGTATGTTGTTTGCAGATCGTTTCACAGCAGAAAACAATAATGATAGTCATTTGTCAGAAGAATCATGTCAAAATACGACGCTTTTTCTTTCTTTTTGTTTAGTTTTTGATGCCACTAAATGCCTATTTCTTGTGATTCACAAAACAGGTAAGCAACATGCATGACTATTCTGTTAGTAGGCTATTTAACCTTACTAAATTTCAGATCATTATTTTCCCAACTTTTGGAACATGGTATCAACATGCAACAGCAGAAGGCTTTGCTAATCATTAAAGAGGTGGGCAGATTTTCATGTTTATCCCTTTGTGATCATATTGTTTTTTGCAAGATATTGCAAGGCTGGGGAGGAAGCAGCAATAAAGACTGACAAAAATTCTGCTTTTTGTCTCACACGTTTACCAGGGCAGTTAGCATGAGCAGAAATTTCACTCTGTGGAAAAGATATTTTTCTTTATGTATTTCTGGAAGAGTTTTAGTGCACCCTAACAAACAATAGCCTTCATGCAAAGTGTGTGGCCAATAAATGAAAATAGTCTTCCCAGGCCTGCCATTCTTATTTCTGGAGTGGACACTTCACTGAATGCTCTGTTGTTGCCAGGCCCAATGTGCTCTTAGCCAAAAAATGTGTCCGTAGCAACTCTGCATAGCAGTTTCAGCCCTTCGGCCTCTTGGAAGGTCGTGTCTTATGCTGGGAGCAACACTTTTAAAGTCAGCTGTCTCTGAGGGGTACAAGAAGCTGGATACTCAGTTTTAGTTCCTGGACAGATGAGCAGGTCAAGTACCTCCAAAACACTGCTGCTGATGTGCTGGAATGAGAAATGAGTGCTGTAGTGCCAAATATCTTCAGTTGCTATCAGTCTACTCACCAGACAGGTAATGCAGATTACTTAAAGTGACAAAGCAGAAGGTTTTCCTCCCTCCTGTAAATTATTTGTTTGAGGTATCCTCATCTCTCCCTCTGTTAATCCTGTTGTACAAAGTCTATGCTGATATTTCTTCAAGGTTGGGAGGATAAAGTTAGGCAATATGAAGACCTTGACGAAGATTTTTTTTTTTCCCCTGCTTTATAATATGTTACTCCTTAAATTCAAAGCAAGGAGCACTTTTTCACCCAACAATCTTTGGTCTCATGATTCAAACTTTACCACATTACCAGACCGGTTGGACAAGTAATTTAAAGATGCTTAAAAACTGTACAGATATTAGTGATGTTTGGTGCATGACATTGCTTCTTGGACTCATTCTTCTGGCTGTGTCTCTACCAGAAAGACCAGTCAAAGGCAACATAAGGTAATATAGCTGGTGTGTGCCAACTGGAAATTCTCATGTGCTTGACAAGAAGGCCCAATAACTGAGTGACCTGGTGTTATAGCTGTTTAAAGATACTGAATGAATAAGGGGACCTAAGAATGACAAGATATTTAGATCCATGTCAAAACCTGCTACATTTGTTAAGAGTAAAGTGTAGAAATCAGCGTAAAATGAGAGCAGTTACCTTACGCAGTCCATCCACTAGGTGAGGAGAATCCTGCCCTGCGTTGAGTATTTACTGTTCTTCCTCCAAGCCAGTCTGAAAGACTCCAAGAGCTAAAATCAGCACATTGGTGAGCAGTCCTTCCCTATCTCAGTCGGGGGTTCCCCTTGACTCCAAGACATTACTTCTCATCGATTCATTTTATGACTTTTATATCACATATCCCAATACATCCTCCTTTCACGAAAGGGTTAGTAATTTTGTCTCCTTTGTTTTACGTTCCATAATGCTTTTTTTTCCTCAAGTTTTTTCTCTGATGCATTTTTAAAATCAATGACCATTTTACTTATTTCCAGGTTAATAAAACAACACATCATATGCCATTGCAAGTACCAGCCTGTTTAAGGACCTGCCTTGGGCAGTCTGGAAATGCATGCTTGGCTATATTGCTGCTTCCTAGTTGTGTTTTCAGAAGTTGCTGAGAAAACTTAACAACTGATGTTTGAAGCCATTACACCTCATAGGAGTAGTCCATTTTGGAGTGATTCTTTTCACTACACAGTGATGTTTCATCAGAACCGTTGCTCACCAACACTATTATAAGTTGGCAGTAACTAGTCTGAAATGAGTGAATCATATTCAGATGAAAGAAAGAGGAGAAGCAGACAAAGTGTATTTTCAAAAGCCAACTTCTGCATATGTATGCATTCCAGAACAAAGCATCTTTCAGATGTTGCATGGAAAGTAATTGCAATTCAGTGTATTATTCCCAAATCTCCCTATTCCCCTGTAATTTTTGTTCCTTACAGCACAGCCCTATGGTTTTTTATACTATAAATAATATTTTATTAATTCTGTTTTCATGCCTTTTCTTACATCTAAGCAGTCTTACCTAAATGTACCTGCGTCCTGTTTATTTTGATACATGACTTCCCTGCATTAGCTCAACTTTCTGGTTGTCATCCCAGAAAATTATATATATATTAAATTTGTTTCTGAAAAGAGCTAGGAGTAAACAGGTTCAAGATTGCGTTATCACACAAGATGCTTTACTGGCAGAAATTATTTCTCAACATAATAGGTACTCTGACTGAGTAAGTTTGGAACCAACAGGTTTGAGATACGAATGTAGATAAAAGGTTTTGACCACTCAGCCCAGGCATTATTACAGACCTGAAACAATTGAATTCCTGGAGGCAGTATATTTTCCACAGTATGTATTCTGGTAGATAGGCAACTTCTATATTGCTTCCCACATGAGTGCCAAGAATGAATTTTCATGCAAGGCTGAGCGAAAATATGTTACAATAAGATAAGTAAACACATCTTTTAGTGTCAGCAATCCAGCTGATTTTCTCGGGGTTGGGTTTTCCATTGAATATGCAGCAGTAAGCTATCACCAAATGACTTTTTTTTTTTCAGATTCAATATCTTTTGACACATGAGATATGCACAATGGGGCAGCCAAGCTGAAAGCTCACTGGGTGTCTGATTCATTTTCATGGAGATGAGCAAATGGAATACCTGCATGACAGATGTGAAGGGGGACTTCTGGTATCTTCTGGGAAGATACCAATCTGGAGTTTAGCTATGGACTTTCTGAAATTAGCCAGCACTTTGAGAATCATTTAGATGGCATTTGATGGTTTTTATCTGGTTCCAGGGAGAACACTGACATTTTAAAGTGGCACTGGAAGCAAGAAAAGCAAATAGTATGTGAGCCTTCAGTCCAGACAGCGAGGCATAACTTGGGCCCAGATCAAGAAGAGTGCTTGAAATAGGTCCAAAACAAAACAGTCGTCTTCTTTCCAGCATGTTTCTGAGTTTTATGAGGGTGGGCACTATGTTTCCCTAAAGTGGATTATAAGCATGTGCTTCTCACATTAGCAGGGAGTGATATAATACCTTGATAGCAGAAACGAGCAATTTCTCCGTTTCTTTGTAGTCTTTATACACCCAGAGAGTCTTATTGACAATTTGAGTTCACAGAGTCAAGTGATACAAGTGTATCAGAGGATCAGTGAAATGTATTTCAGAAAGGATCAACAGAAAACATGTAAATAATATGATAATAATGTACCTGGAGCATGTCAGACTGAAATACAAATACTAGATGGTGTACTGTATATAATCTATCATGGTACAATCAAATTTTTAAAAATAACTACATTTTTTATTAAAGTAAAAGACTGTTTCTGAGCAAATCTCTCAGAAAAGATTAAACATTAAAAACTAAATACAAAACAGTTGTTTTTTCGTCCATCTCTATTAACAGATTAAATCTCTACTATCTAGACATCTGTAAGCATAGTAAAATCTAAATACAAAATGTGATTTAACTTTAATTTTTTTAATTTAATTTTTTAAATTTAATTTTACTTTTTGAAATGTTTTACTGTCTGTATTTAGCTGGATGGGAAAAGATGGCCAGGAAAATTTCCCTTCAAAAGAGAGCTCTCTGCATTCTGCTGTCCTGTGGCTCTCATCTCTGTCCTCATCCCTTGCTGTATCTCAAATGATAAACAGCCAGAAGCAGGGTTTCAAAAACCAGTGCTAGAGGTGTTTGCTCAGGTAGCTGCATAACCAGGGATTTGAGCAGGAGGATTTTGGCATAAGTATGGTGGGGAAAACACTGTCCTGAAAAATGCTTCCTAAATTCCTGTATTTATTTAGTGATAATTGTTAACATAAAGGTCCACAAAAGGCTCAGGTTATGCTAGGGACTTGGCATTAACACTGGAAAATGGAATGGAATAATCTAAAGCATCACTTTACTCTTCATTGCTAAATAGACACAGCAAAAGCAAAATTCACAGAAATCTTCCCAAAGATGAGAATCAACCCTGTAGTGCTCTACCATGATTGTAAAGAGATGTTATTATCTTTGGAACTGAAACGAATTCCCAGGTCTACTCTGTAGCCTTCTTGCTCTAGAAAATGTTTTGTAAACCAGACAGTAACAACAACTGAGCATGATATTAAGCAGCATTGTGAAATTTACTCTTAGCTTTCCTGCTATTTCTACATACAGATATAAAATTTTTAAAATGTAATCAAAATACTGTTATTTAGTTTCTATATAATCAAAATACTATGATTTCTGTCATCTGAAATCTGTCTCCCTTTTTCTGTCTCCCTTTGCAGTATTCCATGGAAAATATCAATGGATTCCCTTTGTGAACTAAACAGTAAATGAAAACACAATGCAGTGCAGAAATCCAAATTTTATCCTGAAAATTTTATATACCGTTCTTCCTGTACCTGTGGCAGCCATTGTTTCTTTATGTTTTGCATGTTTTGAGATCGGTATTATTTGTTCCCCTGTAGGATGCTTTGGAGTCTACTTCACTTGGCATTTCCTGCTAACAAATTTTCAGTGTACAAAAATCTGTTGCAAAAAATACTCCAAAACCCATTAATCTATCCTTTGCCTTCCACTACAACTATTTGCATCTGTTGGAATATGGTAGTTTACCAACAACGGGAGAACGGTGGGTATATTGCACTCTCCAAGCAAAACAACCTTTAAAAATAAGGTATTTGGGAAAAAAGTGACTTCCAAAAGAGGTAAGCCAGGTTATGTTTCCATGCTGGGCTGCAGAGAGACAACTGTTTTTTACTTTCTTTTCCATGATTCATCCATTTTGGAATGCAAACAACTGGAAGCAATATCAAACTAAAAATCCTTCCTGAATTAAACCAAGGGGAGACTGGCCGACATAGACAGAGAAGATCACGATCTGTTGCTACAGCACTTACTCACAGTGTTCCTTGCATTTACTTTTAGTTCCTTGCATAGTACTTTTAGTTTTAGTTTAGAACTTCTCTAGGAAGTTCTCCCAGCATAGACTACTATTTGGTTCAGAATATCTGAAAATATAGAATGATGAAGACTGGAAGGAAGAGCATGAAAGAGATTCAGAATTGCTTATCATTTGTGTAAATTTTGACATTTCAGAAATAGGGGGCTTCCCTATCTCTACATTGCTATATATTTTTTTGTTCCTTTCCCTATTATGTTGTTCTTGGTCAAACAGTAGGTTCATCCACTCCTTTTGCTCACCTTGCAAAAAACTCTGCTTCTCCATTACAGTGGTATTGGAAGGTTAGTTGTGGAGAAGAAACAGAAGGAACATTTAACTCTTCAGTTCTTCAGGGGCATTCTTTTAGTGACGGCCAGCAAGGTGAAGTATCATACAAACACAAATAGCTCATAAAGGAAAATTAAATAAATAAATAAAACCCTACAGCTGGTGGTTCCCCTTTGCTGTGCAGGATATTGTCTGTCAGTAATCATTCCAGAGTGCAGCCATTAGGTTCAACATTTCCTTTGTGTTCAAATCTGGGGAATTTTCTAGCTGTCCATAAATCTGCCATTGGGGGGAAAGCACAAATTCTATGATTCAATATCTGTACAGATCTACTCGTAACCTGTGACATAGATCAAGTCTTCTGGCACACTGTTCTACATCAGAGCCATAAGCATCTTTCAATACCTTTGCTAACCAAAGATGTGATTATTAAAACATAGCAATCGTCCTCTCCAGCAATCGAAGTAATTTGTTAAAAGGTGTCAGGGATTTGCTCACTCTCTCACCAGCATCTCTTTGGAGCAAGTAGGAGGAGTTGCTCACTTCTCTCTTTTCAGTATGATTGTTCAAAAATAATTCAAAATTTAGCACAAATAGCTGAAGAATCAAAGCACACTGTTTTCTCAACCAATTTTTAAGTCTCTTAATCTCTTCAGATTTAGAGATTTAGCTCTGTCACTCATGTAGTGTTTGGATTGTAGTCCAGACAGAGAGTGGGACCAGCAAAGACCAGTTCACAAATAGAAAGAACTGGTAATCAAATTCCCAATCCCATTCCCAATCCCATTCTGGTGGTAACAGCCTCAGCAGGACTTAATTCTCCAACATAAATCAACAATAACTCCGCTTATACCGGGGGTTATAGCAACAACAGAGAAACTGGTATCAGGCTTAAGAACTGTAGTAACAAAATACTGGCTTCTGTAGCATTTCAAAGGCTTACAGTGTTGATGCTATTGTGATGATGCTGTTTTTATCCATACAGCTATTAAACATTGTGGGGAGAAAAGAATACACACTTGGTATGCTTGAGATACTCTTTTCCTGGAAAGATTTCTAAAGAAACTAGAACAGGGTCAGTATCCATAGCCCGGTTAAGATGGTATGACAATATATTTAAGTAATGAAAATTTATAATCTATTAACTGAAAAAATATGTGATTTCAGGTAAATTTCTTAAAGCTTGAAAATTACCTGTGTTGAAAAGAGAAGAGTTATTTAAAAAAAATACACATTAACCAGTCATCCACATCTTTGAAAACCAATAAAAACTTCAAACAGAAACTTTATGACTGACTAAAAAAAAAAACATGCTGTCTTGACTAAAGAGAAAAGAGGCAAAAAATGAAGTGATTACAGGCTGAGAATTTATATTCCAAATTTTTGTTGGATGGTTGTATTGTAAACTCCTCGGATTCATTATGTTCACACTGCCAAGAATTACTCTAACGTAGTAGATGAGAATTGCTCTAATCTGTTACTGTTGGCTGGCAACAGTAATTCTATTAATTCAAAGAACTAATGACATTTACTACTATTGCCATGCAGCTTTATTGCAGCTTTGAAAATAGATGGAAATACTCAGTGGTGTGACATTCTAAACAGACTAAATTTAGAGCATTGTTCCCTGCTCTTTCCATTCTGTTTCATGAGACCAAATCTGAATAGCAGCACTTTGTGTCAGGTCTGCAGTGGTGTGATTGAGTAGGTGGAATGGCACTTTGAATTACAGACACTACAGCGTACCTGGAGAATGCGAGGTGTCCAAGGCAATGATGGAGTGTAAGATAATCATCAAGCTAATCCCCTTCCAGGCTTGTAATTTCACATCATGCAGGTTAAGATGACCAGTGTTAAGTCCAGTGTTAGTCTGGAAGCAGGGAAGCTAGATTTTGCAGCACTGTGCCAAAAATAATTAGTCCAGACTCAGCAGGGATTATTAACTTGGACTTGGCATCCAGAAATATAGCTGTATCATTTCTCTTTCAGTACATACATGGGTCAGAAGCAGTTTAAGTTGCCTGTACCAAGACTTGCAGCAAAAGACTCACATGCACCAGATTACATCATGGGTTCAGCTCACTCACCTTAACCTAACCAGAGAGAAGTTGTGTTCCTAACTGAATGCTCAAGGTGTAGGCATGCAAACCAGATGTTCTTCACAGAGGAGAAAGGTACAGTACTGTTGTGCTTTCAAGCCTATGGGCTTGAGCACTTGTGCAAAACATAATTTCCACTTTCTAGAGTAACTGATTTCATGCCTCCTTAAGGAGGTCAGAACAAAGTTATTGTGATGCAGGGCTAAGTTGCTCCTATAGAATTAGTTGCATGTTTTTGAGTAAGAAAACATGAGGGGTTACATATCTGAAGTCCTGCCCTAGCTCCATAAATGCCTCATATTAAAACCACACTAATTTCAGATTAAAATGTTTGCCTGTGCAGTTCTAGCAGGAAATCTCTTTCTGCAGGAGTTAAGGAGAAATCCGGAAAGTTACAAAATAGGAATGTGTGAAAACTCACAATTGAAATGTTCTTTCTTTGCCTTGGCAAGGAATAAGGACTGAACATATTCCCCTGTCTAGAGGGGCTTCTTTCCCTGTCTAGAAATCTATGTCAGTCCATGCAAGAACCTATATTACAAATTTTCAGTACAGAACATTTACATGACCACATTTTCAGCAGAGGTAAGGGTAACAAAGAAGCTAAATAATAAAGATAAGTTTTATAAAGAGAAACAATGTATTTCTCAGGATTTTTCACAGTGAAGTTGTAAAACCTCCCTAGAAAGATAAAAGAAGCCTACTTCGAAGATTATTTGCGTATTTGAAGTCACTCTGTACCAAATGTGCACAGACAAGCTTTATTTTTCAGATGACAAATTTCTTAATATGAAGTCCTTTCTCAAACAAAGGTGCTAAAATCTAACAGCAATGCAGCAGTAGCCACAAGGATTATAAACAGGAATCTGTCTAGCGATAAATAATTTGTTAGCTTTCTCTAGTCTTGTAGCAAATTCATCATCAAAATACATGGTGTGTGTAATTCTAACTGAAATACACACCCAGCAGCTCTGCATGAGTGGTTGTACTGGGAATTACAGACTGGAGCACCTGCAGCATCCTGCTCCTTTGTGATTGCATGTGCTAAAAAAGGATGGAAGGCAGGAAGTCAGTAGCTCCCACTGCATCACCAAATGATTCCCACCTGCTGGTGCAATGTACGGCAACATAACAGTTATTCCTTACTGGCTTGCAGTTCCCAGGCAGTAGAGGTTAAAACAGAGTTCTGAAAGCTGTGGTTCGTGACTGCAAAGGCTCAAACAAAATATGCAGTTACCTAAACTAAGCAAGAGCTGGGCACAGAAAATTTGTAGGGGTAAGCGCAGGAGGGAAATCTTGTAGTTTTCACAGCAGCGACCCCAGCTCTGCTCCAGGTTCAAGCCCTCTCCCTAGAGCAGCTCATTCAAGTGCCCTCTTCCCATGCATCCCTGAATGCAATTTCTTCTTGCAATGCACCCTTGACCGCTCTGCTTGCCAGTGCTGACGCTGAAAGAAAAAGCTGCACAGGTAAAGCTGCTTTGGTGGGCAGGGGAAAGCAGCTGGCAACTTTCTTACATTCCTCCAGACAACAGGGCACGGTGTGGGTGCATGAGCTCAGTATTGGCAGGGAAAGCAGCCACTTCAGATGTAACTGAATACACAAACAGACACAAGTGTCAGGAAAGGGAGTTCATTTGGCCTTTCCTCCCAGCCCACGCAGGTAGAAGGTGCCTGACAGAGCCACGCTCTTGTGGCTGTGAAACTGAATTTTGTCAAAATTAGTGAGTTATTTTATCTTATCCTCAAGGCAATGGTATTATTTGTGTTTGCACTGGTACAAAACCTGCAGCCAACTCAGTGCATGGGCGGATACAAACCAGCTCATGCTGCATCTTCCATGCACTTTTCACAGCAGAAGGCTACAGATCCTGACACAGCCTGCTTTGCCACAAGGAGAATCCGTTTGCTATCATTGCATGTGTCCTCCACAATTAGGAAGATGTGATTTCACTTTGGTGAATCCCTAAGGACCAAGGGGCACTTAGATATTAAGTGTAATCAAATTAGCTTAAATGCTTAAATTTCCATACAGCCTACCCTCTAACTCTAGAGGTCTTCTCACTCACTGTTTTTGGCTAGTGTAAGGAACAAGAAGGAACAAGATGCTTGTATGAATACTCTCAAACTCATCCCAGAAGAGTTACTTCAGTTTCCAAAAGAGAAAGTTGGAAAAGAACCAAGAGCCTGAACTGATCTTTCCATCTGCGATCCCAGGAAAACACCACCTCTCTAAAGGGTTAGACTTGGATTCAAATAGAGAATTTGCTGCAGCTATTATTGATTTTAAAATAGTTTTATTTTTTACATTAGCTCTGTCGGTTTTTCTGCACTAGACAGAACCTTTTCAGATTATTGAAGGGAAATGATGAAGGCCTAAGATGTGTAAACTAAACTGCTCACCTACTGTGAGCCTTGTTTGTGTTCTACTAAGGTAGAAATTTTCGGGTCAAAGCACAACCCCATAGGTTTTAAGAATCTGGTCCAAATCATAATCTAAACTCATTTTTACTGTCATAAGAGAAAGACATGTCTGCCCAGCAAGTTGTCAATCAATTCATTGTCATTTTAAGATGCGTAAAATGTCTGTCAAAGATGTGGTGAAAAATTCTTCTACTTTTAAGTGAAATGACACTTCACATAAGAGAAAAAATGATTTATTAAATGAGGGGGACAATTTACGTGAGATAGTGAGCAAGGGAAAAAAAAAACTAAATCAAGAATCAACAATAAAATACTTCAACAAGCCTTCAATACTTCAACTTCAAGGGTAATTGAATCAGTCACAAATTAGACGTTTTTCTCCACTCCCAATCTGAAGCAGAGAGAGTGGCTGTAGCCAAGCTCTATTTGGAGATACTCTCCAGTTCCATATTTGCCATCTGGAAATGGCGTGACAGAAACACACTGATGTGCATTTAAACACACACCCACACACTGAGTGGTCTCAGTTACATAAGAATTTAAAGCAATTAAAGCCTCCTGGCAAGAAATAATGTTTTTTATTGCAGCTAATTTCGTGGCTTCTTTTTGCATGAAATTCTTCTTACAACCACAGCCTTGGTGTGCCCAGACACATCCCTGTCCTGGGAGGAGGCATTTCATGCCATGGCTTCAAGTCACTGTGATCCCATCACTGCAGCCAGGGAATGACCAGGAGCACACTACAACTTCTCTTGCCCATGCACTTGATTTCTCAAGCATGGAAATGGAGTCAAGGGAAGATAGAACAAATCACAGATGTTGTCAGGCTTAATTTGTAGATTTAATTTGTGTAATTAAGTCATAGAAGCACTAGGTCTTAGGGGCACCTGATGCTGTCAGACTTGCACTGCTGATTTAAAAAAATAAGGTACTGTTTTTCTGTGTGCACTTCTAATTAAAATTACTTTCAGCTGAAGAAAACTTCATTCAAGGCTTATGGGGCTGAAATTTGAAGGCATGGTGGCAGTTAAGAGACTCATCATAAAATACAAATTATAAAAAGGCAGAAACTATGCAATTTTCTGTAAAAAAAATTATGTCAAGTAAACATAAAAATACAAAAATAACTATACTAATCAAGTTACATTTGATAGGAAAAAATGCTGCATCTTACTGCTCTTTGTACTAGTTCAAGTGTTAATGTTGCAAGTGGCAGCACTTAGTTTGTTGTTGATAAACCTTCAAAACAGGGAGGTATGTTCATTTTTTCTTGAAAAGGCCAAGTTTCCTGAGTTCAGTTTCTATCTGGACCAAATAGACTGTGTGCAGATGTGTTACCACAAGGAGTTTCTTTAAAATAGTTTGATAATGAATGAAGCATTTACTAGAGAAAGAGCAATAGGAAAAGTTCCATGTTAGAAACATACTATTTGTTCTAAGCTTGGGGTATTTTTATGTTACCAAATACTTCATTATGGATTTTACTAGAAGTGTTTCAAAAATCCTTAAGTCCATACTTCTGACAGGTTTTGTTCCTTTTCCTGTCAAGATCCTCTGGTTGCTCAATGGCTAGTGTTTCTGAAACACTTAGAATTTTTTCGCTCTTACAGTATAGTTCACTGGGCCAAAAGCAGCATTTCCAATTAATTAATCTGTGAATAAGAGCAGCTTCCCTGAGGTAGTCATATGCTGTGATCTAACCCTTAGGTTGTGCTCAGTTCACTTTGCTCAGCAACTGGTTGCAAAATTTTTATCTTGGCTCCAGCATCTGTCTTCCTGTGGAACTGATACATAATGCAGTTAAAAAAAAAANCGATGAGTAATCAACTTGAAACAAGTTGGTTCAATACTTATAGGCTTCACCTGATAAGAAATGGCTGCAGCCCCCTTCCCCTACCTCCTAAACTCTTCCTTTCTCTTCCATCATTGCTACTACCCTCTACCTTTTTTCTCTCCCGTGCTCTCTTTTTTTCTCCCTGTGATGTCCCGTCCTCGCACAGGGCTTGGCAGCTTGCTTCATTTGCACTCCGACTGGCTGGCCGATATGCTGAACAGCACAGTGGGCATCTTCACAGCTGTCCACTTTCATATGCCACATACTGTGCATAGCATACCATAAAAGATAAGATTTATTAAATGTTTAACTGGAAATCAGGCAGTAATCAAATATTCAAGCTCTACTGTTTAGAACCATTTCCGGAATGAGTGCTCTACTCATGTCTTGCCAAGGGTTTGACCTGAAATCGTTCTGATTATTGAGCTGATCAATAAGTGCCTTAGGCACTTTGAGCAAGTGAAGGGCAAGAGAACAAGTACCAAAAGAGAGACACAGACACCTTTACATAGAGGGAAAACCCATGTGCAAGATGTTAATCAAACAGCAGGTGGAAGCTTTGACTCAAAAGACTTTATCATCTAAGTTACAAGACTTAATACTTTGATAAAGGAAACAAGTGGGCCAAAACAAAAGCATGTAGGAATCCAACTGGTATGAAAGAGCAAATTTTTTTCTTCTCCAGTGCCTATTGTCCTGAGGACACAACTTAGAAAGGGTGGTCCTGATTACCACCCGTCATAGTCAGATTGAAAGACTGTGTCATGGTGAAGGGGGTTAGAGGAGTTGTCTGTAGGAAGTTTTCCACAGTTAGGAGAGGTAATACAAGAGAATAAAGGTTTTCAGGGTGTAGGGAACCTCAAAAACAAGACTTCAGCTGAGGATGACTTGCAGATCTGGTACCAGGATAATTTGTATCATAGAGATCACTCTGTGTTTATTAAGGACACTTTCTTTAGATGTTATTAACATTTGCTACTGGGATGTTAGAAATTGGCATTAATAGATATTTGAGTAAGTGTGAAATAAATTAATGTACTCCAAAACTATGTTATCTTTCATCCTGCCTTTTACCAAATACTGATCATGAAATAATGCGGTTATACCTATTGGCATAATCCCAGAGAAGCCTGAGAAGATCACGCAGCCCATTTCTTTGAATGCTGCAAGACAGGATTAGTGGTGCTGTAATGCCTGTGCAACACATGTGGTTAATAGGTACTTAGAAACTGGCAGTGACTGATTCCCTGCAACATTCAGAAGTAACTGATGTAAAATATATCCTCAGTGTTAGAAAGTTTTCCCCTTGCTAACTGACATCTATCTTGTTGCATTCTATGCAAGCCCATCATGTCTTGACTTAGCAAGTCAAAAAGTCAGCAACAAGTCAAGTCAGCAGCAGTCTTTCATGTATTTGAAGACTGATATCTTATACCCTATATGTCTTCTCCTGTCTTGTATTAAATACAAGATGTTGCAGATTCTCCTTCTCTTTACACATCCCACTACAGCATATGCCTCTTTTCCTTCTGCAACAGCTTGACATTAGTCCACATTCACTTTGTGAGCTACAGATCCTTTTGTTCAGAGCTGCTACTTACTCCCTGTCCTGTATTTAGACATTTAATATTACTGTTGAGTATAGAGCTTGAATGCATCTTTAACTGAATCACATCACACTTTTTTCAGGCTGCTTCTTGAGTTTATCAAGATCTTGACAGAAAGCCAAAACAGCTAAAGGAAGAGACAGAGCAGAATCTTTTCTGTCATTACAGTCATTGCTTTTTCTATTACAGGCAGAAATATGAAAAGAAAAAGAAAAGATAACAATTCCGTGTCACTAAACATGTTGAAGATTGAGTTCACCACTATTGTGACATGCTTGTATCTTATCCTTTCCATACAACATTCTTATAGATAGAGACAATTTCCAGTGACATTTTCTCCCACAGAAAGAATGCTGAAAACCTACAAAATAAAGCCAGTATGGGAACTTAGTCCTCTCAGTGTCTCTGATAGTTTACAAGTTAATATCAAATTACTTAAAGTAACCATGATGAAGTCACAAGCCACAATATTTTACTACTACATTTGGTCACTTCAAAACATGATACTCTTTTTTAATATCATCCCTTTTTTTGAGATGTGATGTCTGTCAGCTTCTAGGAGCTGTAGAGAAAGCTCAGCTTGTTTAACTATTTGTACTGTAACAAAATCTAAGAGAAATAGTCCAGCTCATAATACATCAAATTAGAGATAATTACGTATTGAAGCAAGAGGTGCCACACTCCATCTGCTTATGACAAAGAAAAGTAATTAAAAAGGATGATGCAGGAATTAGCACAGTATTTTTTCCGTTTCATATTTAGGATACTGTGTCCAACTCCTTTTTTACAGTATTACAGCATACGTATCAATATACTGCAAGGAGTAAAACATAAAACAAAGATTGGAATTTCCAAGTTTCAACTCCAAATGCCGTTGGAAACAATGGAGTACATAAATGTGATTAGTAGGCAAAGATAAGAAAGAAAAGGCCTTAAAATAGTCTTGCTGAATATCTGTAATCCTGTAATATCCAAAATGTCTATCCAGAATCAAATTGTCTGTCTGAGAACTGTATAGAGGTATAGGAAAGCAGAACTTGTCAGAATTGAGAATATCTCCACTTATTGATTTCATATTTTAATACTGAGCCAGAGGAAGGGTTCTTCTCCTCAGGAAGAGAAAATTATAGATCATAGTCACCTTGTGCAGCAAAGGATGGAAGGCAGCTTATAGGCATGGAAATCAACACAGATCATTCTCCATTCTTTCTCAATCTGTACAAGAAAGAAGGAATGAGATTGAGCAACAGCTCCCACAGACGCTTCCCTATCTCTGAACTCAAGCAACTTATGGTAACTTACACAAAAATCAAATCCAGAGCCCTCACCTTGCTGTGGGAGCAGGCAGGGCAAGAACAACCTGGACTGGCATGATTTAATACCTGCTAAGGATACTACTGCTCAGAAGATATATTTTGCAGTACTAAGTAGTGCAAAATCTGTGAAGACCAACTGTGGCGTCTACATGACATCCATGACAGGATGGATTTATAAAAGACAGTTCTGAGAAGTTGCTAGGTAACAGTGTCTTGTCCTCACAACTGCTGAGTGCTGATCATCTGTTCTCATGATGCTCTGCTGCATCCTCTTGTCCTTGCTCAAAATTTGTGTGTATACAGATTTTTAAATAAAAGTAGATCTGAGATGATCACTCTAATTTACAAAATGTTTCCTTTGCCAGCCTTCTAAAAGCCTGCCTAATCCATCATGCTTACACCAAACACAGCTCCTCATATTTCTGGGAAATTACTGCCTGGTCCTGAATGCTCTTTCTGAAAGACCAGTAAGGAATTTTTACAGCAGAAAGCTCACCGCTCTGCCCGATTTTATTAAGAGAATACATGACATACAGTATTGCATTCAATGCAGTATTACATTGCAATTCAGTATTGCATCCAGTATGCTGTCAGCTCAAAAAAATGCATCCCAGCAATGCATACAGGAAACTGACTTTTGAAGTTTAAGAACATCTGAGAAAAGACTAGCTCTGCACCAGGGCTCTCAGAAGACGTGAAACAGCCTAGGGGAAAAAATGATGGTAGCACCAAAACAAATCCAACTAAGAGGCAAGTTCCCCACAGCCCATCATAACTAATAAAACACATCTGCTGCAGACATATCATCATGAGGATTTGTATGATTGAATGTGACAGCCAAGGAACTCTGACACTGACAATGGTTTTGCTTGGGCTTTGTGTTTTTCCAAGCATGTTAGCCTGGCTTACCCATTCCCTTGCTTCATGTCACTGTGGCATTTTGTCCTTCCTGTTGTTTTTTAAAAGCAGAGTAAGCAATGCATTATAGATCATTGTTGTCCCGAGTTAGAAATTCAAAGTTAAAAAGTCACTTTCTGAGGAGTGAGCTGCTACAGCAGCTCCCAGGGGCCTTGGGTCCGAGGTGAGCACAAGACCTCTGAAGGAACAGCTTAGCTGCCCCATATGTTTGCTGTGATGCTTTACTCCCCAGCAGGGCAGGCAAAAGCCATGAAAACCTGGCTTCAAGAGCCCAAGGTAAAAAAACAAACTCACTTCACTATGCAGAAAGCTCTCAAAGGCCGTGTATCTTTGGTCAGATCTATTTTAGCGAGAGCTGTAACTCCAGCTGATACTGCAAGTGATCCCAAACTACTCAAGAGTGGTGTCCTGCTTCTGGCACTTTCGATCAGTTCCAGTCAGGAGAAGAGTTAGTAGCTTAATAAATTCTGTTCAGCCAGAAGCCAAATATTCGCAAAAACAGCTTTTTGGAAGTAATCATCATATTTTTCTGCTGAGTTTCTTATTTTTCAGTGTATTGCCCTAAGCATTCTTTGTACTATCTAGAAGTAATGGCTCCGTGTTAAAGACTCTCTGAAGGCTAACAAGTGTTTAAGGTTGCCTTACACCCTTTCCAACAAGTGCCACAATTCAAGTGCATCTGAAATCCCTCTCACTCGTATTATAGACGCTCTTCCCAAGTAGGCTGGAGACTTGCTTTTTCACCAAGATTAAAGCTTCGTGGTCATTAGGTGCCATGACTTCAGGTTAGGCTCTACAGTATGCCCTTGACAGAAGCACTCCTCTACCCAGCACACACAGTGTGCTTCTGAAGGCAGAGCCTCACAGCTCTGCCAGGGTTATCCTGCTTGAATAATTCATCAAATCCTACTGCCAATGGTGTTTGCTGTTTGGGGACCTAGTTCATTAAAATTTCTTCATAAGGGAGGTATGTAGTATATGAAGTAAAAGGCAACAGCACATCTAACCACTACTAAACCATAATATTTTCCTTGAAATTTTTGTTAAGTTCAACTTCTTCAGGCACAAAATGGATTCAGGGGCTGACTTCAGCCCCTTACCGCCTGCAAATTCCCTTTTTAGTGCAAAATGCATCTAATTTCAGCATCTTTCCCAGCATGTAATACTTTCAGGAATAATCTCTTTGCCCTGGGATCTTTTCAATTCTTCAGAACACACCTGAATTTTCAACTTGGCAAATGTTGCTTCCTTAGATGTTACATCTTTTATAACCAGTCGCACTCAGTCAGAGTCTTTCAGGACATACTGGGGTATGCCTTCACCCCATTCAAGTGCCACTACAACACATTCCCCCATTCCAGTGCTCACCAGCTTGGTCAGCTGCCCATGAGGCATTTGCATATGAATCACACCTTTTTCTCTTAGAGAAAACACAGTATTTTTTAAAAGCTGTTGTTATATGGTTTAGAAGTCTCCTGTCCTCTGTCTATGTGGGAATCTGTTTCTTTTACCTACAAAAGCTTCTGTTGTAACGGAAAAAAATACTCAACATCTCTTTTTTTAATCTGAAGCTTTGGTGGGAGTGATATTGGACACAAAAGGAAGACTTCAAAGAAAACAGAGACTTTTCTTACACCTGTCACAGCTGTAGATTTCCTCTGATTCTCTCTGCTGCCATAGTGCTCTTTTTTCATTGTTGTATTACATGGTCTGCCATCAGCTGCCAGTCTTGGGTTAGGTTCATCTGTGAGCAGTTTGGAACACTAGTCTTGAAATAACTTGTTTGTAACCAAAGATTTCACTTATCACTGCTGCACACTGTACTATGCAACTCCCCATTTCTCTTTTGTAAATAATTTTGCAGACATTTCAAATCCTAAATCCCTAATTTCCTACTGCTGGCTAAATGTTACACATGAAAGTCTTCTTCAGTGACTACTACTGGCATCTCAAAACTTTCCTCTTCATAACACAACAAATTTTTAAGGAACATAATTTTGATATTTGTTACCTGATTAGCACTAGGTTTATTCTTCCTTGTACTCATTTCAGTGCCAAACTAGTCAGTACAGTTCTTCATTACCAAAGATCTTTACCCATTAACCTTGCTAGAAAGCACCTTAAAAATAACACTTCATAATATAAACCTTGTGTATAAGGTTTATATTATATTATTACAAGACAAGCTGCCTTGTGTATGAACATATTCCACATGAAAAAAACTCATTTAATTCTTCTTAAACTGGTTTGAAATAAATATGATGTCTACAATTTTACAGTAAATAGAAAAATATAATTAATCTCCTTTCCAGTATGAGGAGTGAGTTTAGTTCATATCATACTAGTGTTTGGAGCTGCTTGTCTCTGTATCAGATCCACTTCAGAACGGATGACCTAAAAGGGTTCCTAGACACATGTGTGAATGCTTGTTTTTAACTGCCTGTGCTGTGTGGCACAACAACATCATTTTCAACAGACATCAACACCAGAAACAAAATGATGATGCAGATTACCATCACTCTACCTGAGCCACAGAAATTATATGTAGAAGCCAAAGCAAAATGTCTGAAGTCTGGGAACTGTTTTAGCTAGTTGAGCTCACCACATGCCCAGTGTACCCCTTCAGTGAATGTCTCTGCCATAGAACTTTTGAGCTAAAATGTTAGTAAAGTGCAAAAGTGGGGGGTAGGAGACAAGTCAGATACCCAGAAATTTCACTGAGAAGTTGAAAAAACAAAAAAAATCTGCAAAAAAAGTTTACAAGATTTTCCATTTTTTTCTAAAGAATGCATGCCTGAAAATTTCCCTTGCTTATAATAGGTACCTTTTAGTACCATGTGTCAGCTCAAAGTCCCCAGAGCATGTCACATTCTTGTTCATTTGCCTGCATTTCTCACTTCATAACTTCCTGTGACAGGAAGGGAAAAGGTATATTACTGTTCATGAAATGTTTGTACTTCATCCCCTCTTTTAAAACTGGTTGTTAGTTCAACCATTAACACTAATTGCGGCAGCAGAGGTATCAGATGTGGAAAGCTAATTCTCTCCCAAAACATTTAGAACTTTATAGAGTAATAAGGCAGAAAGCAGCTAATGCAGCATGCAATGTGCTAGCAGAATGTGTGAAGCACTAGACTTTAGATAAACCCATTTGGGCCTAATTCACCTTTTGGGTGATCTCAGTAAACAGTTCCATCTACTGAATAAGTGTGTATTGGTGAAGGGTGATTCATTAGTCAGAAAAGCCAAATTCTCCTCAGTAGACATTGTGGCTGCATAAACATCCAGCATTTAAGCCACCTAAAAACTGCAAACTTTTCATAGACTATACATTGATAAAAATCACAGAATTGTTGGGGTTGGAAGGCACCCCTAGGGGTAATCTGGTCCAACCCCTCTGCTCAAGCAGGGCCATTGTAAGCGTGTTTTGCAGGCTTGTTTACCAGACAGCTTTTAAATATCTCCAAGAATTGGGACTTGATGACCTCTCTTGGTAACCTGTGCCACTGCTCAGTCACCCCTCACAGTACAAAATGTGTTTCCTGAAGTTTGGGGGAAACTTCCTGTGTTTCAGTTTGTGCCTGTTCACTGTTGTGTTGCCACTGGGCACCACTGGAAATAGCCCTGCTCTGTCCTCTTTGCACACTTCCTTCAGGCATTTACGGACATTGATGAGATTGCCTCTGAGCCTTCTCTTCTCCAGGCTAAACAGTCCCAGCTCTCACAGCCTTTGCTCATAGGAGAGGTGCTCCTGTCCCTTAAACACCTTTGTGGCCCTTTAACTGAACTCTCTCTAGTAGTTCCATGTATGTGTTGTTCTGAGGAGCTCAGAACGGGACGCAGTATCCAGCTTTAGTCTTGCCAGTGCTGAGTAGAGGGGAGTGATCACCTTCAGCCACCTGCTGGCAACACTTTGTCTGACAAACACAGCCTGAGCTACCATTAATCTTCTTTGCGATGAGGGCACATTTTTGGCTCATGTTCAAGCTGCTTTCCAGGTGAGTGTCCACCAGTACATACCAGTGGATGGGTTTGTTCCTCCCCAGAGGCAGGAATTTACATTTTTTCATATATGTGTGTATATATATGCTTGTATATATATGTGTGTGTGTGTATAGATATATATATTTCCCTCTGTGATTTGCATCAAGGAATTGCAAATTTCTTAACCAAATGTTAATTTTCTCCTTTAGGATAGCTGCAGGGAGTGTTTTAAGTAATAAATACTAATTGAGATGAGAGTAGCTGCTATATTCAAAGTACTTGAAAGGATGAAAAGGCAGTTTCCCTCCTAAGCAATCCAAAAATCACTTGGGATTGCAAGTCTACCAAAATTTCAAGCAGAAATATACTAAAAGCCTTCAGAGGAGCCACATGCTTGCAGTTCCCCAGGCATTGACACATACACTTTGCCTTGGTTCTGAAGCAAAAAAAGGTCTCAAAAAAGATACTGTCTACAAAGACACCATTTCTCATGCCAGAGCTATAGCTTTCCAAAGCATTCAGCTGCTATATCATAGTAGGTGGTAGATTAACAGGATGCCTTCAACAGTTGAGTTCCAAACCCTCTTTCTAGGCTAAAGACACTATGCTGTCTTTTGTTTTGTCTCGGATTTCCAAACACATTCCCACTTAAGTCTTGCAAAACTAGCAGCAAAGGAAACGTTATAGTGATTTATTTTTCCTCTTCACATATATATATCACAATATAATAACTACAGTCCTTTAATGAGTGTAATTAATTAAGCCTCAGAACATCTCTGTGAAGTAGCCAAGATTTATTATTTTACAGGTGAGTGAACTGAGGCACAGAGGAGTTAGGACCAAGAAGAAACAAGAGAAATACTTAGTATGAACTCACTGCACTCATTCTTGCACAAATGCTGTTAAGTTTCCATTACTTGCTACTAGCAGCTTATTAATTTGCAAGAAGACATTCAAAATTGTTTGTTAATTGTGTAATTGTTACAAATGGGAGGAAGAGTTTAGACAGGCTCTGCCTTTGCTCAGATTTCTGGGAGTTGGCAGCAGCTCTACTGAGGTGACCTGCACCCCAAGATCACTCTTGCTCACAAGTTCTTAATAATGGGCAATCAGATCTATTACAAAATGAATCATTTATTGAATAGACACAAGAATAACAGACATAAGACTTTAAACAGACTTCTTACTACACAGGACAAACAAAGGACTACTAGTAGCTATGTAACAGTGCATGATAAAGGTTCCTATATTACAGTTAGTGAAGAAATAGTATAGATTAGGAGCCAATGTAACTTACCAACAAATGATAGTGGTGTACAGAAGTCTCCTTCCACTCAAATTCTGGAAGAGTAACCCGAGGCTGACGTCTTGACTTTGGGAAGAACTCTCCACACACTCAGAGAATGTGTAGAAGATCTCTGCTTTTTGAAAATTATAATGTGGCTTTTATAGATTGTAAAAGGGCTATGTCTGTCAGTCACGGATTTTAGCTTATCCTTTCATATCCGTTTCCAGGACAGGATGTTTATTGTTAGCTAAGGGTGTTAGCTCCTTGGACCGGCATAACTCAGTATAAGGCAAGTTATTCCAGTTTGACTGAGCCATGGGGGAAAGAAGCTAACAAACAGTAGATGAGTTTTTGCTGTATCAGGGGTGAAAGGTCCTGCCAAAATAATGGAACTAGTTTTCAATAGTCTGTTAAGACCTCCTCCCCCAGCCCCACCTCATTTTAGTCCTTCTTTCAAGGTTTACCATATAGCTTGAAGGTCTGTATTTTCAGCATCTGAAGACACCACACACAGATGACTTATGAAGGTCATTAAAAAAATAAAAAATAATAAGTTTCTGAAACTGATTATGGTAGAGGATGATGGATTAATCAGCCTTACCTGTCACCTGTACAGTAGCTCAGAGCATTATCATGACATATTTTAGCAGCAATCAATCTATCCTATGTCTAGTCTTACTATGGCTTATAAAACAAGCCACTGAACCATTATGTTGTAAATAGGTAAAATAGTAAATATTGGCTAAATAGCACATACAATTTAAAACTATAAATCATGACATAATGGATATAGCTGCCAATAAACCATAATTTTAAAATTCTGACAGCATTCTGGGGCTAGAATGATTTTTATTTCTTCTTGTTTCCAAATTCTTCTTAGTTAGGTCTTGAAATAAGTGGCCTGATTTTTTTAAAAGTGCTAGAACCCCCAGATCTGCTCTTTGGGACTCTTTCAGCACGTGGCACATATCTGGGGTTCGTGCCTGGCTTTTAAAGTCCTGGGTGTAATTGTAGAATGCCACTGTACACCTGTTAATGATCTGGGGAGTTAAGGCAGAAATAGTTGACACCATGTTAAACTCTGCATGAAGCTCCACAGTGTGTCAAAGAAAAGACACTTGAAGAAAACTTCTCCCTTTCCAAACCACAGAAGCCTTGAGGATTTTGTCCCAAAATAGACTGTTAGCATCACATATCAGATTCCCAAAGTGATTACCCAGGAAGTTCTGCTCAGAAAACTGTCCTCTGGAGAAAGAAAGAATATTCTTAGTATAACTGGGCTGGCAATCTAAACTAAAAATGTCCCTCTCATTCATGTGCTAGTCAAAGGATTAGCAACATCATATTCTGTAAAACAGACAAATTAATACCATTCATTCACGTGTGTGCAAGTTTAATTTTTGTGTATCTTTTTAATTTTTTTCTTTTATTATTTTTCCATTTGCATGGCACAATATTTATGATCCCATTTCGAAGATGTTTATCACAGGGTTTTGACTCAAATCTCTGTAGGTAGCTCTTTAGCACAAAGCAGAGTTCGATTATAGAACAGTTGTTTTAACATCTGCCACCACTCAGCGGGACAGGTGACTTATTTTACATAAGGCTTTTGTAAAAGTCTTACAGTGCCATGTAGTCTTTTAGACTTTGTGATCTGGTTCTAAAGATGGTCCTTTCTAAATGCTTTCTTTGTTGTGTTCATTCAAGGGTTGAACTTTTTACTTTCAAGGGAACTACTGAAAGTTTAGTCAGCACAAGTATAAACCCAGCACTTAGTTAAGAGAAATGTGCCCTAAATCAGTTAACACTCATTGAGACCTCACTAATGAAGTACTTGGCATGTCTGTTTCTCCTTCTAGCAGACACATGTTCATGATGAAGTGAACCATGTGCTAACACAAGGTTCTGATGCACCTACATCTTAGTTTCCCATGCAGGACCGGATTGTACCTGTCACTACTGCAGGCATGTGAAAGGGAAGAAGGCACAAAATATCTTTCCAGCTCTTTTCCAGATTATAAGTTTCTTTCTCCTTCCATACCAGTCCTTGGACCAGAACCTACATGTAGGGCTAATTTGCTGAATCTCATACAGATGCAGTAGTAAGTATTCTTCTCAAATAGTTGTAACAGAGCTTCTTTCTACTTATTTGTCTGCTTACATGCATGCTCTGTCACAGATGGCTACATATCTCTTTTCTATTTCAAGCCTCCTTTTCCCATCTACACAGACATAGATTTTAATCAGACTATTTGCAGTCTACTTACAGTGGACAAGAAAGTGTACAAAAATGGTCTTTCCTTGGTGGGTTGCTGAAGATATACGAGACAGGAAAACATAAGAACACAGAACTCTTCTGCCATGTAGTTGGAGAGACAATTTGTCCTACCAGCATCAGAAGCTGATATTAATAAATGCAAACTAAAAACAATAAAGCAAGTTGGTGAGTACTGACCACAAAAGAAGGAACAGTTCACCATGGCAAGCTTAGGCTTTAATATTAAAAAAATTTAAATGACAGCTACTTCTGTGTTGACCAGTGTCAACACAAGATGGTTTTAATGTTCTGAACTTCTAGGAGAAGTGTGTATTCCTGTCCCTGAGTTTCAGAAAGCATGTCTTGCCCAGCACCACCCTAGCATTTATTAGGATCAAAGTGAAGTTCCCATATGATTTCTGTGACTCTCAGACAGCTGACCAGGAAATCCCTGAAGGAACACACCAAGAAATAGCTTGATGTAAACTCAGCAAGACCAGCTGAAAGAAACATGGTGTAGAGATAAATACTTTCTGCATGTATTTATTAATTGGATCCATCTGGAAATGACAGAAGAGAAAGAATAAATGTGGCAGATGCCAAAGCAGCAAAAGCACAAGAAGAGAAAACAAAAAGCCAACATTTATGACTTTATTTTAAACATTATTATTTAAGACAGTCCAGCCATAAGCCAAAAGAAAATGTTATTCACCAAGCAATTTGTGTGTTTTCAAACAAAAGTAGAACTCTTATCAAAAGCTCTGAAATATTGTAGAACAAACATGTGATTGGGACTCCTCAAATGCCATATGAGGAGCTCAAAACATGAAAGCAGTGATTCACTTCCTCCAGCAAAACCACAAAACTGTTCGGTTCGAATAATCTGCTTCCATTATTTATGGTGTTCATAAAATATAGATATGTTTTCCTATCCTCTGCTGATCAAAACCTGAAAATACTCAAGTTCACTCACAAAAATGAACTCCAAGCGTGAATCCACTGCCCTCACCATGATTAAGAGGAAACATGCTTTGGGGTGAACTAGAAGGCTAGAAAGACAGGCTGGGGTCATGCCCCTGTACCAAAGACTTTTCAGAGAGTAACCCTATAGCATGCCTTCCAACAGATCATAGATGGCCTGGTGTATCCACTGTCAACAGCACAGCTGCACAGACCTGCCTGAGGGTCACGGGCACCCTGTTGCTCACCCTGCTTTGCAGGCCTCAAATGGACTTGGCCACCAGCTCATGATGCAAAAAGGTTATGCTGATCATAATTTCCATGGTTCACCTGGGCTTCCCACCAAAGGAAACTTATGGATGTGGGTAAATGAAAGCTGCTGGCTGTTTCAATAGGTTTTCTGACTGGGATGACTGATAGACCAGGACTAATGAGGGTGCAGCAGAGAACATCTGCTCAACATAGATTGAACCAATGACAATAGGACCAAAGAAGGCAAAATTTCAAACCCCTGCCCATTAGAGATTAGTAGTTGTCCCTTCAGTGTCACCTGGAAGTCAACTGTGGGCCAGATTGTGGACTCCATTTTACATACACATAACAATGTTTCTCATTAAGATGACGCTGGAATTAAATTAGGAAGACATAAGAAGCACAAAGAAAGACTAGATGTCTGACCATGCATAACATAAACTTGACTTATGGCAAAACTAAAAAATTATTTTCTACTTTCTATTCAAGAGAAATTACACTAAATATCCACTGAATAAATTAAATATCCACTAAAGCTAACACTGACTGCTGAAATATGTTGAATACAGTGAAGAAGAGTGAGTTAGGAACATAGAAACCTCATTCTCTTGAATTCCATAGTCTGTTGTAGATTCTTGTGCAAGTAGAAGATAACTGCTACAGGCACCCTTTTCGTGCAGCATCTTTCAATTTTTGTGAAAAGTATGAGACTCGTATAAGAAAGCTGAGCTTTAAAACATCTAGCAGATTGTGGGCTTTAGGCTTTTCTTAGAGAGGAAAAAAAAAAACCAAACCAGACTTGCTAGAATGAGCTGAAAAGTATATCATAATGTTAGGAAACTAAGAAAAAATACATTTAAGCAATCCTCATGCTTTGAAGGTCCAGCCTTGTGTCACTGATGGGAAAGAGAAATCCTTTGGCAAGGTGATCTGTGAGTTTTCAGGATCAGTGATGCATTCAACAGGAAAGGATTAACTGAGTAGCAAGTAACTTGGCTTTCCTCTGTATGGAAAGAGATCATGTTCCTTATGGATTCGTTTCAAATTAAATTCACCTTGACCCATAACTTCTCTGTAGGGTTACTTCTTCCTTCATCTTCTAAAACACCTTTTATCAAGTCCATTACAAAACAAATTATATAAATGAACTTGACACAGCCTTTCATACTAGTCATTTCTGTAATGAGTAGACAGTTATTCCTATGCTAAAGGAATATTTTTGTATTCACATAGTAAGAGGCTAAAATGGAAAAATAGACTATCCTATAAGAGAGGAATTTGGAAACAAAAATGAAAGAAAAGGAATTCAGACAAAATAAAAATCTTTGGATCAAAAAGGATAAAAAAAATCTTTTTCTCAGTAGTAATTCTGATACCCATCATTGCATGAATATCCCTGGCAAGTATGTCTTTAATGTACTGAGAAAATGTTGAGAGGTGTTTTTTTTCTTCATGTGTGATGCACTCATAAAAAGGGACATTTTTAGTATTTGAAGCATGTTTTAGGATAAAATCCTAAACCGTAGAGGAACTGATAATGTTGGCTGTTGCAGGGGGTGAAACACCGTTGTACTCCAAAACAAAGCCCCTCTAAATACTGTCTTTGTAAACACATTCCCATGATCGAAGGTAATTTGAAACTTTCCTCTGTAAGATAATGGGCATATTCCTCTAGTATGTTCAAAACTAGTCAGTTCACAAGTGAACTTCATTACATAAAAGACATCAGTTTTACAAAGAAATGAAAACCGATTATGTGGTACACAATAAGCAAATAACAAAAACGGAAACAGTTCCAGAAATTCAGGCCAATTGCTTCAAGATTTAGGTTATTGGAATAGTCAAAGCAGTATGCACAGACTTTTTAATTTACCAGAAATACAGCAAAACAGACATCAAAAGCATATCTCTGAATTTAATATGATTCTCCTATTTCCTTTAAAGGTCCTTGTCAGACACAAGCCTGTGCTCGTTAACATGTAAGTTCTTGTGAACAAAACATTCAGAAAATTCTGCTTCTTTCACTTTGTAATATTACAAATTTTCTTGATAGGATTATTATTCAGTAATACTTGGTAGCTAGTAAACCTGTACTCCTCATACTAATGAGGGTATTTGAACTTTGGGCAGGCTAATTAACCCTGCTTCAATTGCAAAGGAGGGATTTGAAAGTTTGGTGTATATGAACAGAAATAGCAAATAAAGGCTAAATTTACTTAACTTACTAGAGAAATAGAAGCACATAAAACGCACAAGAATGATCAGGTGGCTAGCATACATAATCACAGAATTTAGTGTTGACTTCTCCATTAATGTCCCCAAAAAAGTTTACCTATTTTGTCTCTCTCAACAAGCATTTACAAAATTGCCCCATCACTGTAGGACAAAAAATTACATGTGGCCACACAGTGGAGAAAGCAGCAGCTAAAGGAAGTATTATAGGTTTCTTTAATTAAAGCATTGATCCAGACTGGCATCAAAAGCCAGATTTAGATTTCAGCATCTGTGAAATGTAAGAGTTGTCTTTATTAGATCAGGGAGGTTGCCTACAGCTGATACTACCAGCCATTATAAATTAATGCATTTGTCAGAAAAGAGCATCGATTTCCAAAGGCAGTCAACATCTGCTCCTACCAATTTTTCTGTGGAAAGCTGGTATGCTGCTTTTCATTTCTTAAGGAGCTCTGTGAATCTCATGTTTCTTATAGTAATAATTCTCTGTGTTTGCTACTATATTACCTACATCTTCCCACTTTAGAACAGATGTTACACACCTTCACAGAATGTGTTAGATAGAGCTCTGCCCCATTGTGCTGGACATGGCTAAGATCATAAAGATGTATACTTACTCACTCATCAGAAATACTGACTCCTTTCAAGAAAAGGACCTGGACCCAGGTACCACTGCTTCTAAATTCAGTTAAGGAAACAAAGGAATGGCTTGCTCAGTAACTTATGATTGAATGGCAGCAGACAAAAGCTTTGTTCTAAATGAAGGCTGAATATTCTTCCTGAGAGGAGAGTGCAATCAAAAAGTTACAGAAAGTACCTGAGAAAACCAGTGTCAAAGTTCAGATGATCAAATTGTGTATTCATACATCCCTGAAGTATATATAAGAGCTTGTGAAGTACTAACAGAGCAATTCAGTATTTTAAACTAACAGTGTATAAAAATCAAGAGGCTCAGAAACAATTCTTGTATGACATTAACACCTTGCTAAATTTACAGTAAAGCTTCTGATTTTCTCCTTTAATTTCTTCTTCCAGATTTTCCCAGGATTGAAATAAGATCTTCCCTTTTTCTGCAATACCATTTCCCCTTTCTCAGCATCTCCACTGGAAATTTTACTTTGTCTCCATACAAATGTTGTATTGCCTTAACCACCACACCCTTCTGTAGCCTTTCTTTGCAGTCTAATTGTAGAAGTTCTGTAAGCCTCTGCAAAAGCCAGGCTGTCTGTTGACCTAACCAAAGCAGTGTTTGTAGACAAATTCAAGAAGCAGGATGCACTGTGTTCAGAATTTGTACAGGTTCCAGTGTTATTTTGATTCCTCAGTGGCTTTACAGCATACACTTAGGAGATGAAGATAGCCAGGAGCACCCTGCCTTGAATAGGAAGTATCTTATTTGTAATAGCCACACAAAACAGCCACATCAAAGTAAAAATTCATATTAAATAATATTTGCAAACAGATGAGAATTAATGCAAACACTGTCTTAGTCCCTATTATGCTCCTTTATCATAATATCAGTGTCTTCTGCTAGGGAAATGTTTCTTTTTTATTAAAGAAATATGATATACCTTAGGGAAAAGAAAGGGAAATGAAGTAGTGTTCTAAAATCCAATGTCAGATCTTCCTCTATCTAAGCTTGCAGGTGATTATGAAAAGCTTAGCTGGAAGCCGATTCTTATGCCAAGATACACACTGAAGCATTGCTATAGACTTACTACTTGAGCTACACTCTTTTTCCTTTATACAATGTGCATTGGCCAGAAAGAAATACTAGTTGCAAACGCCAGCTAACAAAAATGCTTGATATATTTGCAAATAACCTGTGCATCTCTATAAGCAAGCAAATACAAAATTTGATTCCCAGCATTTCTTTGGTAGAATTATACTAGCAAAGGTTTCTTTTCTTTCCTTTTCTCCTCACACCTCACTTTTCTTCACACTTGGGAATATGACAAGAATCTAAAACAAAGTAAAACACATCTGACTTTTAATAGCTGTTACTCAAAGTGACTCAAAGCTTTCACTATTATTTTCTTCTTTATTAATAAGAATTCAATCACAGGAAAATGTTCTAGATTAATTCTTTATGAGCTCCATTTCTGTCATTTTTCTGCTGAGACATGACTTTTTTTTTGGCTAAAAAAAAATTAATCCTCCATATTATTTCCAAAACACCTTAACTTAGAAAGAAAAATAACATAGAAGTACACACATGCTATTACTAGAATATTACAGGGTAAAATAATGCAGGAGATTACCTCAGGAAAATATTTTATGTGAATGAAAGTAATTTTCTGGATTACCTACACCTGAATGGGAGACAGATGTTGCCCACCAGTTCAGGGTTTAAAATCACCAACCCAATACATGTCTGTGAGAACTTTTCCTTCACCTCTAAGTGAAGAAGTTGTAGCAAATTACAGAAGCCCTTTGATCTACTTAATTTTCTGGTCTACATGTTTAAACCTAAGCATTTCAGCCAAAATTTCAAATATAAACTCACTGGAGCAAAAATTATTTTAGAGATAATTACAATACAGTTGAAACTTCTTATCATAGATTATTTTATGTTGTCACACATAATTCTACTTTAACAGGCTTTTAAACAATGAGAAATTTCCTGTTCAAAAACAAATGTTAAAACTTCATGCAGGAATATGTAAGAAGAATTTAAAAGTCAGTATCATCATGCAATATCATTAAAAATCATAATCAGCTCTAATGAAACTTTTAGTTCAACACATGAGCTTTTTTTAACTTACACACCGGGATTAAATGAGAAACAAGGGGCACAAGTTGGAATGTGAGAAATTCTGACTGAACATAAGAATGAAGACTTTCCCTGCTAGGATGACGAAACACCAGAACAGGTTGCCGAGGGATGCTGTGGAGTTTCCATCCTTGGAGATTCAAAGCTTAAGTGCATGAGGCCCCAAGAAGCCTGATCTCATTGGATTTGCTGTAAGCTAGACGAGGTTTTCTGGAGCTTCCCTCCGACCTGCATGATTCTGTAATTCATATAAAAACTGGTTGGTGTAGCTTAGAAAGAGGCTGAACACCCACACACTTTGAATCATTTAAGTGGAACTTTGGGGAGGGCTTTCAGAACAAAAATACTTTTTTAAAAATTATTCATTAATTCTTCTCACAATTTATGAAGTCTTTTGACCCCTCCTGTATTAGAAAATACTATGTCAACAGCCTGATATATTGTTTTTTAAGATTATATTTTATTGTATATTCATCTATACTTAATTATATAACAAAGTAGTTTTTAAAAAGCAAAACAAAACAAATATGAAGTGTCATTTGATTAAAAGCCTTTTAGAGGAACTTTCATTTCATCAAGAAAAATTAAGTATTTACTTTTGGGTGATCCAAAATTCTTTTCATTTTTCCATTTGTCTGCTGACCTAAAAAAAAAGCCACCCCCCCCAAAACAATAAACACCAAACACCTCATGCTTCCTTCTTACGCTACTATTCCCTGATCCTCAAGTGTGCAATCTTGCCTCTTTTCTTTCCTAGGCTTTCCCAGCACATTCCTCTTTAAAGTCCTTCTATTCTGTTTTTATTTTTCCTGTTCCTTAGAAGTGAAAACTTTGTGGAAGAAAATGCAGTTTCCTGACTTCATTTAAAATATCATTCAGAGAAGTGATTTCCTGAATGGTTTTCTGATCCCTCCTGGTCACTCTCTGAAGACCTAGTCTTTGTCTGATCCCTCACTGACCACTTTTTCCTGTCCCACTACTTCATGCTTCCTTGATTTTCTCTCCACATTCACCTTCCTGCCTTTATTCTGTTTTTCAGCCATCACCTTCCCCAGAAGACCTTAATGAAGTTATAAATGGTAATTCCAATCAAACAGCTATAGACAACCCTACTGCTCACCCCCTGTCAACAAGACACTTCCCCACACCCAGATCGTTGCCATGCAGCCTGAAGTGAAGTTGCTGTCTTCTAAGTTGCTGTCTCTTGCCTGCAGGGAGTAGCACACCACAGCCAAGCCTCACTAGAGCTGTGGGCATCCTTGGAGTTAACAGGATAACGTTGAAGCTGGAGTAGGGATGAGTTGTTCTCCGACACACAGCACAAAAGTGAGGGAATACCTGCAGCTTCAGGGGAGGCACATCCAGCACTACCAGCTATCCTTTCAGTGCTGACAGTAAAACAGAGTGTTTGTCAGAAGTGCATTTTTGACAATCAGTTCTCATCGGCATGTAAAGTGTGTTGCATTGGAAGTCAGAGAAGGTAGCCCTGCCAGTCTGTAAAAGTGTTCCGTTGTGCACATCTATCACACCCTTTAAAAGCCACTGCTGGTGCTCTGCATTTTCCATACCTTTTTCAGCCAGTTCTCAGCTGGCAGCAGCTCAGGCCCACAATGTACCCCAGATGTGTACGCTGACTATCTGCATAATGGCCAGTCTGGCTTTTAAAGGCCATAACTACCCAGGAGAACACACAGCTCACGTAAGAGGGGATCATCATCCCTGTACAGTAGCGTGCAGATTCCCCAAACACCAGTTACCTAAGTGTGCTACTGTCGCACAAGGCTGGTCCTGGAATTCAGGACTCCATCCTCCATTCACCTGGCCGTTGCCACAGTCGTTCTCTGTGACTGCCCCAGTCTAAATTAGTCTCCTCAGTTACTAACTGTGCTCCTGTGAAGGACCAGGACAATGTTCAACATTCCCAGACCTTCATGTTCATGGACAGCAAGGTTAACTTGTTTCTGACTTATCTGGCATGCATCGTTTAGTATATAGAACAGTCCTGTTTCTTCTATCCCATCTGCATAAGGGTGACATATCAGATAGATAAGTATTCAGCTCTTTCATCTTTTTTTTCATCCCATTCCCCAGCAAGGTCTCATCTATTAAAATAAATCCTTATAATTAGTCTCCTAGTCTATGACTTTTCAGTATTGAATATAATCCCACTTCCACTACCCCAGCATTCAAGATGATCATTGTATATTACGATACCCTCTGATGGCAACAGTGGCTCCATACTTCAATATCAGCTGCAAATTTCATTGATACATTTTGATTTTTCTAGTGGCAGAAAAAAATATAAGAGAAAATAAAACTTAGTCCCAAATCTCATCCTTTGAGGATTTCCATTGCACAGTATGGGGCTGTGTTTTGGATTTGTGCTGGCAACAGTGCTGGTCACACAGGGATGTTCTAGTTATTGCTGAGCAGTGCTTACACAGAGGCAAGGCCTCTGCTTCTCACACCACCTCACCAGTGAGGAGGGTGGGGATGCTCTAGGAGTTGGGAGGGGGAACAGCCAGGACAGCTGACCCCAACTGACCCAGGAGATATTCCATAGCATATGATGTCATGCTCAGCAATAAACCAGGGCAGAAGCTGGCCAGGGTGCCACTGCTGAGGCTCTGACTGAGCGTTGGTCAACTAGGGCTGAGCAATTGCTTTAATTTTCATCACTTGTCTTCCGTGGGGTTTATCTCACTCTCTTTGTGATTTTGATTTTCACTACAACTTATTACTAATATTATTATTTTATTTCTATTATTAAACTGCTGTTATCTCAACCCATGCGTTTTCTCATTTTTACCCTTTCAATTCTCTTGCCCCTCTATCCTGCTGGGAGGGTTGGGAGAGTAAGCAAGTGACTGTATGGTGCTTAGTTGCCAGCTGGGGTTAAACCATGACATTTCTTTTGTTCTAATTCCCATCTTCTTCAATTTAAATCATGTAATCAAAGATGTTTTACTGAGCATTAGATAGTTGAGGTCCACCAAATTTCTTTTAGCTAGGGAACCAGTCAGAGAATAAACAAGAAGTTACATTAATCTACAGTTGCTAAACATATGTTGCATTTTATTTCATCACCAGCTGTTTCTAATTTTGTCTCTTATGATGTTAAAATAACAACCAAAAAAAAAAAAAACCCACCACACAATTAACATAATTCTTGAGATTCCTCTAAGCAAAACAAAACAAAAAACTCCTGGGTAAAAGGAGTTATCAATTTGTCTTAGACCTCAAATACAAATGAAACTTAATCCGAAACAATGCATCCTTTTAAACATCCTGAATCTAAAAGTCAAGTGAGAGCAGTAGCAGCTGCCACCTCCTAATTCATATACCAAAACAAACAAACAAACAAATTCCATGGTGAATATGTACTAGCTGCTAGAGATGCAGTTGACTTAGGTATAAAGTTCAAAGACTTGCTGGAGAATATTCTACATCTAATACTATATTTAATAGATTCAGGACAAAAATAAACGACAATTATGATGAGTCACTAAATATAAAAGTTACTTGCAGTAAAACATTATATAAGATTTCAATTTCTTCAAAGACAAAAAACAATATCATAAAGTTTAAAAAGTCATGTATCAGATGGAAAAATATGGTGTGCTATTTACAAGTGAATGGGATTTGCTTAAAGATTACAAATTCTAATTAGTTTTGCACTTCATTATGAAAAAGTGTCTAGAGAATAAATCACAGAATTGTAAAATGGCTTGGGTTGGAAGGGGCCTCAAAGCCTGTCTGGTTCCAACACTCCTAAACTGGGCAGGAACACCTTCATTAGACCAGGTTGTTCAAATCCCCATCCAACCTGCCCTTGAACACTGACAGGGATGGGGCACAAGTTCTCTGGGAAACCTGTTCCAGTATCTCAATACCCTCACAGTAAAGAATTTTTTCCTAATATCTAAACTTATTTTCTTTCAGTTTGAACCCATTCCCCTTTGTCCTGGTAAAAAGCCTCTCTCCGTCTTCCTTGTAGGCTCCCTCCAGGTACTGAAGGCTGCAATCATGTCATGCCAAGGTCTTCTTTTCTCCAGAAAGAACAAATATACTATAAGATATTATGAAAAATGATAGGATAATGAGCGCTTTGAGATTAGCAAGTAGTGCCATTCTGAGAATGCAATAACAAAACCCACGTTGTCATGTTTTGTGGTGTAGAATCTCTTGACCAACACTAATTACATGTTTGAAAGTCAGTTCTCAGTGAATTCTACACCTTTTTTCCCATCCATTATGCATAAAGACACCCCTGCACAATCCTGTATTGACCTGAAGTATAGAATGGTCCAGATTAGACATCCCCTATCCAGATTCATTCCTATGCCTGAGCCAAAGCCAGAAGAGACATTTGGCATTTTAAAAGCATTATTTGTCTAGACTTTCGCAGTAGACTTGTCTCTGAGAAGAGCCCTCAGTACTGCACTAACAGTGCTCAGGCACTGATATCATCTCCACAAATCTCCCTGGGCGATTCTGGTCTTGGGTTGTTAATTTGGCTTAGTGATGGATACCTGTCTCATAGAGAGAACTCTGGAAGATGAGCAATTTTCTGTCATCTGTAAACAGATGGATTGAAATTAGTTATTAATTGGGGTAAGAGACTTCAACACATGAAATATCAACCACCTGGGCCATAAAGTCTTCTGCCATAGGTTTGCAAAACCCTGGTGCTTCATAATGTTCAGAGCTCTCATAGTGCCTCAAAATGGCTTGCAGTGATGTCTTAGTAATATTTGCAGCTGGGAAGGAACCAAGTTTCAGTCTTTCTCTTGGCTGACAGTGTTGACACAGACTGCTAACCAGGCAGTGATTAAATCAGATTTCTGACTTTAAAAACCCAATATTGCTTTGAGCTGTATTTTTAACTAGTAAGTATTCTTTCACCTCTTATGTAAGCAATCCACTTATCATAGCAGACCACTGTCTTGCAAGCAAAGCATTGCAATGGAATTATCTCAAACTGTCAGTGTCTGTTTTAACACTTGCAAACACTATCCCAAATGTCTGGGGGTGTCTCAAATATATATAATTCGCTACAAGCGTTAAGACTTAAATCTTGGATTTGTTGCTAGAACTGGATGCTGTAACCATAGTGATTACCTTTCAGTTGCTAGACTTTGACTCACCGTGAAATGAAGAAGGAAAAGGCTTGGGGAGAGATTTAAACAGTTCACCCAATATTGAACTGACACCTACTGCTGAATCTGTGTTGATACTGTAGAAAATAGGTATCTTTATGACAAGCAATCTTTGCGGACAGAATTTGAAGAATGAATACGATTAAAAACTGACTGAAATCAGGATTAAAGAACAAGAATTCTTCCTGTAAATACAAAAAGGGAGAAATAAAAACACTGTTCTCACACAGAACATTAATCTTCCACCTAACAGATATCCCCATCACAGGAAGGCTTTTCCCAAACATCAGGTTGGTGATTTAGGAGAGGATATATGATAGAGAACAAGTGCTGGGCAGGGTCTAAGCTGTCTTAGTTGCTTCCCCAGAGTTGAGACATAAGAGTATTATCCATTTCATAAAACTGTGGCAGCTACCATTGCAGCAGACCATGTACAATACCTACTAAGCCTACTGAATTTCATTTTGCTACAGCCAAAACCAAGCTATTCTCCCATCCTGTCCTCTACACATTCTCAGCAGGATTACATGAACTATATCCATGTTTCTTGCAGAAACCACAAAGCTCTAGCTCATCTGCAGCTATTTCACTGCTCGATACACCAACATTTGTTTGTCTGTTTTATCACATCTGTAACCCAGGAGAGACCCAAGAGTTAACATTCATCTGGCTGTCTTAGAACAAGAGGGCTGTCATGCTGTCTAAGACTTGGTGTCCATTTAAAGTCCTGTCTCCAGTGATGGCCAACATCCAATACTATTTTAAAAGGTACAAGAAACCTCCAACACACAGAAGTGGAACAATCTCCCCCCAACATTATTTTCATTCTGAGCCACAACAGGAAGTTATTCTACCCTGAACCATGCTAATTTATATTCCTCCCAAGATTTATTTACAACACACTTTCGTAAGCCTTTTTTAACAAGTGCAAATTAGGTGTCACTTCTATCACTAAAAATAGCAAACTGAAAAACATACCAGAAGAGTAATCTATTTCACTCAAATTATGAGAAATTATAGGACATCTCCCCATGACAACACTGGTGAATGCTGGAGTGAGATCTGTCTCTGGTCTTGTGCTCTAGGGTTCAGAGTAGGTGGAAAAGGAGGCAGGACTACCTGTTTCTCATGATCTACTGACACAAATTGTTTGAGCAAGGTGTTCAAGTCCCAGAGCCACTATCCAATTTTCTATCCTGTTACGAAGAAAATGGACTATTGCATCTGGGAAGTTTGCTGTGGGGCATATTAGAAAGCCAATCTAGTGAAAGGAATGTACTAAAGTGAGAGTTAGCAAAGAAAGGCAGAGCTGTGCCTTGTTTCCTAAACTCCATTCTCCACTCCATTCATTAACTCTATAATTATTGTCTGAGAAGAGTCAATCTTCAGGGAACAGATGTTCATACTATCCTGAGATACCTTAGGATGTTGTAATCAGCTGAAAACAGGCAGGAGGATAAATTATTTTGTAGTTCAGTAAATTTATTACTATACGTTTACAGATCTAAAAGCCATTCCTGCTACAAATAAGCGAAAAACTACACATCCATTTGGATACAACATATCTATCTGGGGAGTCCTGTTACTAGCCAGCATGTTTATCCCTAAGCATTCAGTGTCTACTGATGCAAACCCACTGGTTCTGTAACTATTTAATCATGACTTATGTGATTAAGTAAGGCAAATAACAGGCAATGTATGGAAAAGGTTCATTTTACTAAACCCATACTTGACTACACCTACACTGTATCATCAGGATATGGCACTTGCTATATTGCTCCAAAGTTTTTCTTGCTGCATGGCATGGTGCTACATCCTATTTTGTGCTGAAGCTTCACTTACCTGTGAAGGTCTTACCTCTGATTAGAAGTCACCAGCCAGAGAGATTTTTTCATACTGAAGCTTAGCAAGACTCACCACCATTACCACAAAGAAGAAAAACCTTCCCATCATCTGCATTGTTGCTTATACCATGAAAAATGGCATGACTTGGTCACCTCTTCCATGCACCAAAACTTCCAAACAGCTGATCTCCTGTCCCAGGAGTTCCTCCTGTTCATTTTCTCACTATCATCCCCTCCTTGCCACAGATTCTTTTTTTAGGTGGCAAGGGGAAGAGTTACATCTGTCCCATAATTTAGTCCTCTGCTAGGAGTGCTGCTTCACTGACATTGGTTTCCGTTTGCATCCGCAAACACCTCTTTTATCAGCACTGCCTTCAGAAGAGCCAAGTCTTCTGGACCTCTACGCTTCATATTACTCTGATAAGAGCACCTATGATCACCTCTGCAAGAAGTTAAGCCAGTCCTACAAAAAGCCTTAGGTGAGAAAATGTTACATTTTAGCTTTGAACAACAGTGTCACAGAGCTAGGCTTCACATAGTTTGACCAACTGCATGTAGAGCTTCTCTGGCAGAATACAAGTGTATTTTAGTGGAAAATTAGTCTTACTACACAGTGGAGGCATTAAGAAAAAGAAACAGAAAAGCAGTCATATTTGTAGAAGGAGGAATAAATGCATGGGAACAATTTGAAATGCTTGTTTCACTCCTGAAAATACACTGAATTTCTGCTCCTCTCTTGGATTGAAATTGTTTAATAAGTAAAACAGTGAGAACTTACCAGTAACAAACAGCTGTTTGCTTGTTTCTAAATGGAAAAAAATTCATGAGGACTTTTAGTTAACACAGTTCAGGCTCTACAATGACTCCAGAAATTACAGCCTCAGAAGAAAACGTTGCCTGGCCAACAATCCATGGATTTAGGATCCCTCAGCCCTCAATAGCCCCTCCAGCATATCAATTGCAATAAATTCAGGACACTGGGACACACCAAACTTATGCCATCTGCATCAGTGATCATCACATATGGGTCTCTTAGACATTTTAACTTTATCCTTCATAGTGTGACACAGCTGTCTCTAAAAAGCACGAAGGGAAGTGAAGCTGTGTGCAGAACTGTTGCGTGTACTTCTGCATCTCAAGATAGACCAAAAAATGAATATTTCACAAGAACGGGAACACATTAAAAAAACCCCCAAACAATTCAACAAACCAACACCATGCTTCTGCCAGCAAGGGTCCAGTCTGCCCCCTCAGAGGTCACCATTCTGGACAAGCTTCACAACAGCACCTCAACATTCTGTAGCAGGCTGTAGCAAGCAAGGGAAAGCTGAAGAGTCAAGAGTGGCTTTCCTTGCTTTTTCAGACATTGTGGATGCTACTCTTTTCTTTCTTTTTTTTTTTTTCTCAACTTAAGAAACAAGACCGAACAAAGGCAAGGTAATACTGAAACAGTTGACTGGCTGCTGAGCTCCTGCAGTATTTTAATACTGTGAAAACACTAATAAACTTACAGAGCAAATATAAGAGAGCTGATAGGCCACTAGATGCCAACCCACAGACCTTGGGTGTCACAGTCATTTGAGAAGGGTTAGTGCAGCCCTGACAATAGATCTAAGCTGTTTCTGTCACTCTGACCTGACGATGCTGAACAGTTGTACATACCTATTAAACCCAGTCTCTGCAGCCCCATGCCTAGCACCACACTGCTAACTTATTCTGGTTCACCCTGGCCTCCTCAGACTAGAAAACATGAAAATTGTCTTGAGTGAGAACAGTGGTACATGTGTTCTATGATCTTTCACAAGTCCTTCAGTTTTTCATGCCTCATTCTTGGGACTGTAAATCCTGCTCCAGAACTGTAGTTTCACAGCAGCTCTGAGCTTCCCTGCAAAGCTGCTTTGCCTTCCTCCTTCATTCCTGGTTGTCCTTTCCTGCCCCAGAACCAATGCTTGGATAACTATGGTGGAGACAGGATCAAGGAAATTACCTACATAAAAAATGCCATGCGAAAATAGTAATGACAAAGTTCATCTCTAACCTGGATCAATTCCTTCCACTTCCTAACTAGTTATTCAGATGTGTGCTGTCACACAGGAAGGGATGGAAGTAGCAGTTGCCTTGGGCTCCAGTGAGGTGAAAGCCTTCTGAAACTTCAGTCTCAGAGAGAGGTTATACTGCATTAAGCATTAAATAAAAGTGATTTTGAGGTTTGCTTTATTTATAAAGTCATTTGCATGAAGGCACTTTACCCGGTTTTCAGTATATTGGCACCAATCCCAATTTTCTGCGCTAAGCTACTCAATTCTTCAAATATTACTAATCCCATGTTCTCCCTAGTTACATGTTTTGCAGGAAAGACAGCCTGCAGCTCCATATCCTAATCAGTATTCAAAAGTATTAATCAGATGCTTTCCAACTTTTTTTCCTTCTCCTAAAATGTCTACACATACTGTACAATATTTTGAAATATTAGTTCCCATGAGACTGGCAACAGCACTGGATTTGTAGGGTTTTAATCAGATTAATCATATAAAATTGGCCAGCGCCATTAGTTATCCAATTGATTATTCTGTTAGTAAAATAAAAATAAAACAAGGTCCTTTATTATCAACACTCTAAAAATACCCTGCATTCTGCTCTGAGGATTAGGTGTCAACAATACATGCATTTAAAGGCAAACTGATTCCTGCAAAAGCCAAAAGCAAATTTTCCACAGAAAGTCTACATCAGTGTTGTAAACTCGTTGACTATGATGTCAGCTTATCGTGTAAGCAGCTTAATAATATTTAAATTATGCAGTTTGTGAGAAATCACAGGGGGAGCTTTTTCTCAAGCTGCCTTTTGTAAAAACATCCCAGATGAAAAGAAAGTTTTTACAGCACATTTGGTTTGCAGTGACCCCAAGATGACAGAATTCAGGATCTGGAGGATAGCTGAGACAGTGAGCAGTGGAGTTAGGACACCAGGACAGTAGAATTTTGCTTGTTTGGGTAATGGCTATGTGAAATTCCCCAGCAAGCAGTCATCAAGCAGAAAGAGTGGAGGCTGAATTTTAAAGAAAACCAGGAACAATCCACCCTGTCATGCAAGAAAGCCAGAATTTCAGAAGAAGAACTGCCAGGCTAAGACAGAAGCTTCTCGATGAACTAAAACACAGAAGGGAGCATACAGGAGGAGGAAACAAGGCAACAGAGCTGGCAAGGTGTCCTGGTTTCAAGGACAGG